>VDFB02104808.1:0-108725 GCA_007258455.2 Sequoia sempervirens | reverse complement strand
TAAAGGCACGAAAAGCGACCTTTCTCAAAATGTGCTCTTTTGCTCTTTCTTCTGATAGTTTGACTGAGATTTGACCCAACGTTTGACCTCAGGTTCAGGCGCTTCAGCAACTCAGATTCACCCTCTGACGGATGTGTCGCGAAGCTTGAACGAATGTAAGATAAACGTCTTGGATGACATTCAGTCAAAAACCTTCATTTGGCACCTCAAAAAGATGGGCGCCTTTCTGAAAAGCTGCGCTTTTCTCCAGTGTTAGCCAATTCTTGCTTTTGCCTCGATTTGCACTGTATCTTCCATAACTTGCTCAAAACAGGTCCGTTTGACAGGCTTGATAGACTCGCTACTTGAAAGGCGGCGTGATCTTAGGACAAATGTCTGGCGGAGGTGACAAACCCTAAAGAAGGATCTGAGCCCCAAAAGATGGGGAGCCCATTTGAGAATGTGCTCCCTTCTCGAGGAGATAGAAATTTTGACGTTTTTCGTTCAGATTTTCATTTTTACTAAAATCTCTTCAGTAACAGACTGACATAGTACTGACACCAACTCCATATTTGAAAACCCCAAAAACGACCTTTTGACAACACTTTAACAAGATTAAGACTCAATTAAGCAAAATGCCTTAGTGAAGCAAAAATTTTGGGTTTGGGTACAACATTTAGCAGTATGGATTGATAGCGTTCAGAATCACTTTCTCAGTCGACAGCTTAAGACAGCTCGTGCATCGGATGAATAATGAGAGAGATATTAATATTTGATTGAATTAATTAAATATTAATTAATTAGAGTTTATAATATAAAGTTATAATATTTTATTATAGCTTAAGTGATTTCAGTGAAGGGGTTGCCCATCATCAGAAAGGGGCCATTTGACGATTAAATTTATAATTAAATATTTGAGCTAAGACTATTGAAAATAATTAAAAAGAAGAAGTCGAGTTTTTAATGATTTCCTATTATTAAGAAAATCGCACTTTTCATGTGTATAAGGTTTTTGCTTGGAAATTCGAGCCATTATGTTATTGAGTGATTGAAAATTGATCAAGTTTCATCAGAGCACGGAAGCCAAGGGTTTCAGTTGTCTACAGGCATTGGAGAACGAGCCATCTTCAGTGTTGCAGTTCAGAGGCTGTGAAATATCAACTGATCTATTGCATTCAGAGAGATATCTTCATTCAGAAGTTATCACAGAACATTCACAGAGTTTTCTACCGACGCTGCAATAATCAGGTTTTCATCAAAATATCGTTGCCTTTTAGTTGCATGTTATCAGATCTAGTTGTAATCAATTCTGAAGATCAATAAATAAGTCTGCCATCAATAGATTCAGTAGATTCTATCATTATCAGAGTTGTATTATTTTTGTAATGTCCCCTTCTCGGCCCGGTGATCTTTTACGTTGACCCGTTAGCCCTATTAGGAGACGTAGAACATGCGGATAAGGTGAAATTAGGAGTTTCCTTGTTTTAGGAGAATTTGCATTCTTTGGGAGTTTAGGATCCCGATTGAAAGTTCTTTACGGGTTTTTCGAAACCCAGCGATGAGTTTGTTGATTTGGCATTAGAACGGAATTTACTATTTTTAGTAAATTCTATTTTTGGCAGTGGACAGTTTGGGTTCAGTTCAGTTGGGCTTCTTCTGCAGTTGTTTCAGCTGGCACTTCAATTCTTGGCCTTGGGCGCATTTTTTAGTGGAGAGATAAATATTTTATTATAATATTATTATTTTAATATTATGCCCCCTTTGCCTAGCAGTGCAACTTTAAGTTGTTTTTAAAAAAGGGGACTTTGAGGGTCTAGGCATCATAAGGAGATAAATTATATTTTAATGTCAAATTTTGAGATTATTAAATGGGACGCCCTTTTGAGAGATGAAGTTTATTTTAAAAATGAAATATTTTATGGAGGAAAAAGGACGCCATCTTTTGGAGGGAAAAGAGGAATTTGAAAATTAGGGTTTTGGGGCGCCCTCTGGAAGTTTCTAGATGTTTCTCTCACTTCTATTTAAGCAGGCCTTAGCTCTTCATTTGGTATCTTCTGTCTACTACACCGTTATGCTGCTGGATTGATTTCAGGCACTCGCTTCGAGGAAAGCACACCTCCTAGCATTGGCTCATCTTCTTGCTTGAAAGATAGCAACTAGTTGAGAGGTTAGCTTGTAGTTGAGTTGTTTTCACATTTCAGTTGAGTGGTTTGCATTTTGGAGTTCTAGTTTGTGTTTTTGTCATATTTCTGATGTTGCTGAATGTCATTGAAGAATGTAAGAATTGTTCACAAGTCAGAAAATAAAAATGTTATCATTCTGGGTATTGCATCTATCTGTTTGCCAATAAAGGGCGACCTTTCTAGCTAATTTTCAGATTTTAATTGTGAGTCTTTATTTTTATTGAGCAAAATCGCCCTTGCAGCTGGGCCGTACCATTTAGGGGGTGTCTTGGGATGTGTGCAAATCAATGAGAGTTGTTTAGTGTGGGTTTGAGCTTTCAATTTGGGCGCCTTCATCACTTAAGCATTCTGCACTTCGTTTGATGTCAATAGGATGTGTTTTGAGCAAGATATGAACGATTAAGTGGATATTATGTTGCAGATTTCACCCATTTGATGTGCAGGTCTGACAGATCAGAATTAAGAGAATTGTCTCTTGGTTAGTGCGTGAGCTTTGAAAGTTGTATTCTGCCTTTGGAAACATTCTACATATTTGCAGCAGTGAATAATTGACATTACTCTTGATTTAAATGATCTTTCTGATATCTTGTAAGCTGTTAGTAGTACTATCAACAATTCATCTTTATTTTGCAAATTGAGTTATTGTACATCCCCACTGAATAAGTGGAAGAGGCTGGCTTGCCGCCTATTTACTGGTTTTTGCTTTGTAATTTCCTAAGACTCCGCCATATGGTCGCCTCTTATCCATCACGGATTGAGTAACACATACTTGGTGTTGAGCTATTTTCAGTATTGCATTAGTTAGGGATCCTCTGACCGAATGCTCGTCGTTCACCGGCGCATCTCGTGGTTAGAGTTCTTATTCAGCAATTTCCTTTGAGATCCTCTGACCAATGCTCACACCTTGCCCACATCGGGATCCTGGTGTACATTCTGGTTAGAGTTACTTTCCACATCGTTTTGGTTTATGCTAACCTTAACGGGTGCGTGTTTCATTGTAATTGTTATTAAAAAATCAAAAAAAATTTGGTCCGGTACATTACAATTTTATTTAAATTTATTCAGCAATTTCTTTCAAAATCGCACTTCAATGGTTTATGCAATAAACGCACTCAAAAAACAATCAAAACAAGCAGATTCAGAAGACAGGGGAAAGAGGGGTTTCTACAGATTGAGGGTTGCCTCTTCTCCTTGATTCCTCCTTATGTTTTCCTTTTCTTTGTTTGTCCTTTGAGTTTTGTCAGGGGCGGGACCAAGACCGAATCTGAACCTAAAACTTGAAGAAAGTTTCAAGGATGGATTTGGTCCCAATTCCGGTTCCGGCGGGGTTCTTCCTTTTGCTCTCGCTCCCTTTCTCCTCCCAATCCGGTTCCATCTTGGCCCCGCCCCGCCAGTTTTGAAGAGTCTCAGTGAAAAGGAGTGCCTTCGCCAAGAAATGAGGACCTCGCTATGATGTCCTGCCGATAGCAGAGTGGTCTTGGCGAAGCGAAAGAGTGTTCGCCGGGCATCTTGCCGAATGAAGGGTTCGCCGAAGGAAAAAGAAGTCCAAGAGGTCTCGGCAAATGGAAGTGGTCTCAGCGATGAAAAATGATATCGGCATGACTAATAAGGACCACTGTAACCTCTTGCCGATAAAGCGATGTCCTACCGACAGGGAACCAACCAAAATCTCCCCGACCCGAGGAAGTCTCGCCGACTCTGGAGCATAGCGATAGGATAATGAAGTTTCGATGAGAAGTCTCTCCGACCGCCAGATGTTTCCCCGAAGCAATGTATCCAAATCTGCAACCTCTGGTTCTGACCAATCTGGGAGCGGAAGCGGAGTATCTCTTACTGCTGCATAGTCTGGATGGACAACATCCATATCCTCGTTCACCTGGTCTGGAACCGGAACAACTTCACACTCCTTGATCAAAGTAATCGGCAACCAAGAGAACATCCTTTTCCTGACTTCAATCTCATCTAATGCGTCAGCCCAATAGTCCTCGATATTTGCCTTGTGCTTAAACTCCTCTGACAGTACCCATTTGATGTTATGATGTGGATCATAGTGCTGTCGGCTGGTGTGATATGAAAAGTGATAAAATTGAAGTTCACTCTCAGCTTCTCTAGCTGCCTGTATCGAAGGACACACCTCATCCGAGTTGCCCATGACAATTGGGAATTCTACTCCTCCCTTCTTCTTCTTCTTTTGAATCTTATCATAGGCGAGCAATTGCCTAGATATCTCTAGCATTAAAATTCTATCGGTTGGGTACTTAGGCAGCCTGTATGGGTACGATGAAAAACCTTGCAGCCTTATGTAAGAAAATTTCAGAAATTGTATGAACCAGCACCCATACCTTTAAATCAACTCTTGGGCTTCCCCCGAGATTCTGTGGTGTAACCGCTCCTGAAGCAATCTCATAATGTACATGGTGAAGGCATCGTTGACACACTTGTAGTGAGTAGTGCTCACCAAATGCAACTATGGACAAGCCTCATGGATCTTGAATTGGTGAGAGCCACATCCGACAGGTTCTTTGTAAGAGATCCCCCTATACTTCGTCATACGAGCCAACATATAGATGATGTAAGAGCTCATGTAAAATGTCTTCGTCCTTCTAATGCTCAGGAGCTGCTCATGCAAATTATCACTGATCATCTTGGCCCAATCGACATAATCTTTCCCTTCCAGCACAAGGTTGATGTAGTAAAACATCCATGGCTCAAAAATGAATGATTGTGCACAACCACCAACTCTGCTCAGCATCATAATGAGGTCACAATATTCTTGCTTTAAGTCATCCGTTATGATTTGCTTCGGCAGCTTTGTACGAGAAGGCTTGGGAGTGCTCATCCAGTGAGTGTTGATTGTCTCTGTGCATCTCTCGAATGCGGAAGCGTACATTCGCTCAGCTCGCTCTCTGGATTTGTAAACCATATTTCTGTGCACTGGGATCCCGAAAGCCTCACCAATGGCAGCAAGAGTAAGATTGGCTAGCACTTGGCCATCTGGTGACATGATCGATCTGTGATCCTTCTCATAATAATTGGCGCACTCCATCATCAGCTCCGAACACTGAATGGCTGGTGGGAAACCAGTAGCTGCATACAATCCACTTCGAACAATATTGTGCGAAGTGGTCGAAGGTCGATGACTTCTAATCCCCAACATTCTGTTCTTGAAGGCCTCAAGGTTGACGGAGCCCAAGTTGGTGTCTGTCAGCTTGCCCAACTTCGAAATGAACTTTGATTCTGGCATGAATGTCTTGCTCAACTTCTTGATCACAGCCTACCTGGATGCACCATTGTTATCTTTGCCAGTCGCCCTCGCCTCAGCCATCTCAACTTCTCCTTCACAAGATTTCGAACTTCAACACTTAAAAAAGACGTCTAAGTAAGCTTTGTCTTTAGCAATCCCAATCAGCAATCTTTAGTAAAGTCGCCCACTTCACACTAGCAATCAGCAACCTCAGATTTGTGCTTCACACTTGGCAAGTGCACACCTTCTAAACTTTCAGCAGTATCCTTCTCAAATCGAAATTTCCTTCACTTGCATTAGTGACTTCAAACCTCAGCAACAAACAAGCAAATTCGCACCTCTTTGATCAGCAAGTGCGCACCTCAATAACTTCTTCAACTTCAAATTTTCAAGGCTCAACAACAAGCTCAAGTCGTACCAGCATTCTACTAAGTGCACCCCCTCCAAAAGTCTCAACCTTCAGCAATTTTGGACTTCAGCAAACTCCAGTCCTTAGCAAAATTTCGAACTCTTCAAGCTTCAGCAATTCTCACCAACAAACTTCAGAGCAAATTCGTACTTCTCCAGCTGTGAAAAAGAAGTGAATAAGCTTAAGCTCTTATAGCAAAGTCGAATTCTAGAAGAAGCCAAGTATAGGCAGTGCATTAAACTTCCACTACTCAATTTCAAGAATTCGAATTTCCCTCTCTGGTATTCTTGACACTTGTCCGAGAATCTCAACCTTCTAGAAGTTCGACTTTGACTGGCATCTTTGAATTCCTTTTCGAAAAATTTAATTTAAATTCATCTTTTTAATTCACCAGCCGGAGCTTTGTCACTTGAATTCGAATTTAACTCCTCCTCAGCTCTGGAAAATTCATTATCGAAGAATTCAATCAAAATCATCTAGGCAACTTACTTCAAATTCATCATTCGGAGAAATTCATTTTGAAAAGTCATTTTATTCAAATTTGCCTTAGAGAATTTTAAATTTTCCCTTAGGAAAATTCACAATTTGAGCACCGATTAAATTCTTCACTGAAAAAGTGTTGGCGAAGTGCGGAAGACTTGGAAATCCATCTATCATCGCAAATGTTCAGTACCAGGAAGAGAATTTTCTTCAAAATGTTTCGAATCCATGGGTACCCAACGAACGGGTTCATTTAATTTTTAAATTTTGAACCTTAGAAAATATTATTTATCAAATTAAATCCATTCTTCGCCTGTGATCATTCTGTGTTGTTTGCACTTGAGAAGTTTTATCAATCCATCTTGCATTATCATCCATCTCTGACTTCATCACTGAAAAGTTCGCTTGTGTTCCAAGAAGAAAATTCACCACCTTGAGTTCTAGGCGTATTTTCTAAGGAAGAAATTTTTTTTTGCCTTAAAAAATTTTATTCGTTTGCCAGTGGTGGAAACTTCATCAACTTCACTTAGAAAATTTTATTCATGAAGGCGCCTAGCACATTTTATTTCTCATTCACCACTTTGCATTTTACTTCATATTTGAAAAATATTTTTGAAGCCCCAACGCCTTAGAAAAAAAAAATTCTCATCACTTCATCTTATATTTCACCTCACCACCCTAGGTGCATAGTATACTTGAGGAAAATCAAAAATCACGCCTTAACATTTTATCTTCACCACCTCACACATATCACCTTGGGCGCATTTAGGACTTGTAGAAGGATATTTAACTTCACTACGCCTTGGAGTATATTTTCAACCCCTTACACATATCACCTTAGGCGCATATAGCACTTGGAGAAAAAAAAAATCTTTAACTCCACCATGCCTAGCATTCACTTTGCTTTGACCACGCCTTAGAGTTTTTAACCCATCTTTTACCTTGTTTACCACCCTTCATCCACTTTTACCACCTTCAACTTGGCGCATTTGAGCTAGGCAAGAGGATGACTCTTCAACTTCCCCTTTTTGTCTTCACTTGACCTCATTTGGGCGCATTTCCATGTAGGTGAGGGATAAAAATTGTTGACCTGTTTGACCCTTCTTGAACTTGGGCGCATTTTGGCTAGCATGGTGGATGAAACTTATAATCACGCCTTGGAGTGACCCTTCACCTTCCTCGTTTTCGTCTTGACATGCATGCTTTTGGGCGCATTTTGCCTAGGGAGAAGGATGAGTTTGTTTGACTTTCCTTTGACTGGTTTGCTTTTGGGCGCATTTCTACCCAGCTGCAGGATGGGTGCATTTGGAGGGTAGTGGCGGATATCCTCAACACTTAGAATAATTTCCAACCTTCCTTCTTCAAGGTGGGTGCATTTTGGTCTAGCTACTGGATGAACATTGTTGACTTTTCTTTGACTTTCTCTAGCTTGGGCGCATTTTGCCCCTTGAGCAGGATGAAACTTCATACTTAGAAATTTTTCATGCTTTCTCCAGTTTCCCTTGGGCGCATTTTAGCTAGGCAGGGGGATGAGAAACGTTGACTTTCTTTGACTTCATTGCTGGATGGGCGCATTTTGGACATGGTGGAGGACGAGCTTCACACTTAGAAATTTTCCATGCCTCCTCATCTACCTGGGCGCATTTTGGCATGGCTGCAGGATGGAGTTCTAGACTTAGAATTTTTCCTCGTTTTTGCCAATTTTCATGCCCTGCTATTTATAGTAAGCCCTCTAATTTTGCATCTCTAAAGCTCAGAACGACTTGAAATTTTGAACACTGTATCCTCATGATCTTGTTGTCCTGTCGACACTACCATTTTTAGTCGTCTTGCTATTTTTAGCCCATTTCTGAAAGTGATTTACTATAAATAGTAATCGCTTGCTTCTAATAGCTCCACTGCTCCGATTAACTTGAAATTTGAATGAGGCGCTCCTCACCACATGACCTGACTGCTGACATCGGCGCATGCACCTGACTTGCTATTTTTAGCCAGTTTCCAAACTGACTTACTATAAATAGTAAGTGCTCCGTTTGACTTGAAATTTTGCCAGCAGATAGCCTGAAGGGTGCTGATCGCGATGGTTTACACCGGTTTTCGAAAATTCTGACTTTTTACCCCTCTTTTCAGGCTCCGAAGTTGGAAACCCTAATTTGCTCTGCATGCGTATCAAATGATCTCGGTTTGTCTTCGTTTCTGTGGCATTGCGATCAGCTCATGATTCTGAACTGCTGGGAAGCGGCTGCCGAGACGCACCTGCTAAAAATAGTAAGTTCCTTACTGCGTGGTTATCTTCATTTGCATGTCACACCATTGCGAAGCTCTCGAAAAATCCACCAGGAATCATCCAACATGCAAAAGAAACCCTGACATGCAAACCCTAAAAATAGCCCCGGAAGACTGAATTCTGAAAGTTGTCTCATTTTGCATATTATATCATCGTGAAGGTCTCGAAAAACCCAGAAGGAATATGCCAACATGCAAAGAAAAAACTCTGCATCTGAGCCCTGAAATTTGTCCTGGAAGCTGAACTGCTAAAAATAGAAAGTTGTATGTTTTCGCTTAAATTTTGCATGCGAGCAGCCTGATGTGCTTTGAATGCAGTGTGACTGTTGGAATTTCAAAAATGCTGACGAATTGCCTGTAATTGCACACTTACTAAAAATAGTAAGTACCTCAGAATCTGATGAAAATTTGCTAAGAGCTTGTTGGAAACATGCTGACAACAATGTTAAGCTCAATTTTCAATATATTCACCCTATTCGACCTCGGACTGACCAAGAAAGATGAAACCCTAATTTTCAGACTTGGTCAATTTTACGATTAAGCTCAGCGACGGGCACAATCCTCAAAAGGCAGACATCAGAAAAGAGACAGAGAGAGAGAGAAAAACCCAAGCCAAAAGACAAGAATGGAGCAAAAATTAGGGGGTCCCCATTTTGAATGGGGCGATGTGTGAAAAGGTCACAACATCTGGCGACCCCACAGGAAAGTGTTGAAAAACACTTTAAGAATTGAACTTCGATTAATCTTCCTCAAACCATCATACAGAAAGGACACTTACTCAAAAAAAGAGAAGAATTCGATATTGGATCAGAACACTTTCATCTAAGACCCTGTGAGTGTGTGCATTCGTTCCGTCTCTAAACCATCTCGACTTCAGGAATCGGCCGCAGTAGGTTATATAAATATCTTAACTTCAAAAGCATCCTGGACATTGCCTCGCTACCAGTGAGGCGTCCATAGCCCCGACAAGGTTATCGCTACAATTCCCACGAATATTGCTCCACTACCGGCCGGGCGTCCATAGCCCCGGTGGAGTTACTCGTATGTTCCCAAAACCAATATTTTGTGATATTTTTCTTTAATTTCTCATTTTCTTTCTTTCTTGTTTTTTAGATATTTCTTTTAAGCACATTTTCCTTTCTTCATTTGATTTTTCCGTCAATTCCTCAATTGGCTGGTAGGCAATGAAGCCTCCAATGGGTTTGAGAATTGTAGTGGCGCTGAAGCAAGATGTAAGATTTTCACCTACCAAGACCTTTCCCAAGAAACCAAAATGACTCAGAATGGGGATAGGTAAGATTTTTAAGGTCTTTAGACTCATGTGTTAAGACACAATAATGGATTAACCTCCCAAGACGAGTTCAATCGCTGACTAGATGATGACAAGAGGAAAACAACCTTAGTCTTTTCAAAAAAATTGCGCAAATTCCAGTGGAAAGAACCATGTTGTGAAAGTTAAAAAAACATCATCACCCTCTTCGCAACGGGAAAACCCAAAATCCTTGTCCATTCCAAAACCACTTGAGCGGACAACTCAAGGGACAAAAACGCCAAACCAAAAAAACCAGAGGATAACAAACCAAAACGAAAGAAAAATAGGAAAGCAAACAGAAAGCAAAAGAACGGGAAAGCAAACCCTAATCTAACTATGTTACAAGTAGGCCCTCAGAGAGAACCTAGGACTGGAAATAATGCTCGAGGAACTGTCCGTTGATGGGCAACAGGACATCCTCCCCTGTCAATGTACGCAATCTAAATGCATTATCTCCAAGGATTTCAGAAATCTGATATGGGCCCAACCATAACTTATCGAACTTGTCATGATCGCCTTTCTTCTCATGGGCCTTGTCCCAATATAAAACCAAGTCAGAAATCCTGAACGACTTGATCCTAGCTTGTTTATCGAACCATCTTTTCACCACCGCTTGGTGTTTCGCCAGATTCTCAAGAGCTTCATCTCTTTTCTCTTCTAGATGCATCAACTGAGACAACCTAGTTTGAACCTGATCTTCTCCTTCGAGGTATTCTTGAATGAACTGGAGAGTCGGTATCCTCAGCTGTACTAGAAAAACTAGATCCTGTCCATAGACCAAGTGGTATGGAGATGTTCCCAAGGAACTCTTTGTCCTTATCCTGTCTGCCCATAGAGCAAACCTCAACTGCGTGTGCCAATCTTTCGGATTCTTGTCCAACAACTTCCTGATGGCGCTCAATAAATTCTTATTTGCGGACTCTGCTAGTCCATTCCCCTGCGGGTAATAATTGGAAGAAAACTTCAATGTGATTCCATATTCAAAGGCCCAATTGGAAAACTTTAGCGATGAGAAAGCTGAACCGTTATCACTGACTCGGACATGAGGGCATCCAAATCTTGTCACAATGTTCTCTTCAAGAAATCTGATAACCACATCTGACATGCACGGCTTCAAGGCCTGAGCTTCTGTCCATTTGGTGCAGTAGTCTGTTGCTGTCAAAATGTATTTATGATGTCCTGATGACGGTGGATTGATTGTCCCAATAAAGTCTAATCCCCACTTGGCAAAAGGTCTAACCTCAATCACTGGTTGCAAAGGCATGGCGGGATGCCTTCCTCTATTCGCTGCTGTTTGACAGACGTGACAAGCTCTCACATGTTCATATGTGTCTTTAAAGAGCGTGGGCCAATAGTATCCAGCTCTCAGGATTTGATGGGTTGTGGCTAGACTTCCTCCGTGCCCGGTTCCAAACTTCTCGTGAAAGTGTTCCATTAACTGTTTTGCTTCTTGTTTTCCTACACATCTCAAATAAATTCCTTCATAATTCCTTCTATAAAGAACTGATCCTTGAAGCATAAATCTTTGACTTCTCATTCTTAATGCTCTTCGCTGGACTGGATTCAAATGGCGAGGGCATTTATGATTCATAGACGGTGTCGTCGTACCATTCTCCGGGAGACACTTCCTCCAATACATATGTCTGCTGAACTAGTTCTGGACCAACCATTGCAATTGTCTGAGCCAAAGCTTGTCCTCAAACCAATTTCATAGGCTGTATTTCTATATCATATTCTTGCAAGGTGGCAACCCACTTACCTCTTCTTTCTCCTAACTCATTCTGCATTAGCAAAGTCTTTACTGTGGCGTCAGGAACTATTGCATGAACCTTGCTTCTTAAGATATAATGTCTGAATTTCTTGACAGCCTTTACTAAAGCATACGCTTGCTTCTCAATGCTCGGGTATCTTAACTCTGCTTCTTTCAAGGGCGCGCTCATGAAAGCAATTGGGTGCTCATCCTTTTCTTCGGTCCTTTGAGTTAGCACTGCTACGCAGGTGTGCTCTGAGGCAAATGAATATAGATAGAAAGGCTTTGTATAGTCTGGACTGACCAGCACTGGAACGTCCACTATAGCTTGTTTAATCTCATCAAAAGCTTTTCTAGTCTATGGGGTCCATTCAACTTTTGCATCCTTCTTCAACATCTCATTTAGTGGCCTCACTATCTCAGCAAATCCAGTTATAAACTTTCTAACGAAATTGATCTTGCCGAAGAATGATCTCAATTCTTTCTGACTTCCGGGCAAACCAATCCTTGAGATAGCTTCAATATGCTCAGGGTCAATTGATATGCCCTTTGCTGAAATGACGTGACCCAACAGTTTACCTTCGGTGACACCAAATACACACTTCTTAGCATTTAGAGAGACACCAAATCTTCTGCATCTCAGAAATATCTTTCTTAAATCTTCAACATGGTCTCCTCTTTTCTTTGAGAATACAGTTAGATCATCCATGTAAATAATTATGCACTTTCCAACCAAATCTCGAAAGGCGATGTCCATAGCTCGCTAGAAAGTGGCTCCTGCGTTAATTAAACCGAAAGGCATTCTTCTGTAGGCAAAGGTTCCCCATTTAGTGGTGAACGCTGTCTTCAACCTATCTTCCTATTCAACCATCACTTGGTTATATCCTGAATATCCGTCCAAGAAGGACATCATTTGTGAACCATTCACTATCTGCAATACTTCATCTAATGAAGGCAATGCATAATTATCTTTCTCAGAGGCTCTGTTCAAATTGCGGAAGTCTACACAATCTTATTTCTCCATTTTTCTTTCTGACAAGAACAAGATTGGCGACCCACGTGGAGTGCCTCACTGGAAAAATAATACGGGCAAAAAGAAGCTTCTTGACTTCCTGATAAATCAATGGATCTAACAATGGATTCATGGGCCTCTGCCTTTGTCTGAATGGCTTACTGCCTAGTTTTAATGGTATTGTATGGGTAATCAATGAGGTATCATATGTCTTGAGATCTTTGTATCCCCAGGCTATCACCTCTGGAAATTCTTTCATGACCTTCAAGATGCCTTCCTTCTCTTCCGGTGTACAAACTTTTCCAATAAAAACATTTTTCACTTGTTGATCTGTTCCTAGATTGGCAGCCTCACAATCATTGCCTTGAGTGCTTTGATTTCTTCTCAGTTTATCAGTATCAAATAGTCTCTCTAACTCAACCATTCCTCTTGGAATTACATTGGTCTTTAGATTCAAAATCCCCTTTGTGTCGTATTCGGCTTCCTCGGTTTCTTCCTCATCAATGATCTGTGCTTCAAACACACCTGAACATGTTAGGAAATCTAAAATCTGTTTGTCATCATCGAACAACTGAAAATTCTTTATGTTATCAGGGATTGCCAGGGTTGAAACCAACTCTACTGTAAATTTCTTCAATCCTTCCATTGCCAGTGGTTCCAATGAGCTGGCAGCTTGTGCTAAAGAGTTTGCAACGGTGTTTTTGGATCGGTACACTTGCTTTATGTTGAATGCGTCAAAGCTCTCTATCAGGTCCCAAACCCTATTTCGATAACGGCTCAATCTCTTGTCGTGGCAGGCGAACTGCCTCCTCACTTGGCAGACCACAATGTCTGAGTCTCCGATGGCATGTACAATCTTGGCTCCCTTCTGAATTGCAAGGAGCAATCCATGGATCAAGGATTCATACTCAGTAACATTATTGGTGCATGAAAACTGGAGCCTGTAAGCACCCAAATAAGTTTCTCCTGTCGGGCTAACCAATTCAATTCCTGCCCCATTTCCTTTCTTTAACTTTGATCCATCGAACCTCAAAGTCCATACTTGATCCTCTATAGGAGTGCTAGGAGACTGAACATGTGTATCCTCCTGATTACATACCTCTAGAACCTTTTCTTCAATCTTTAACCGAGTTGTATCATCTTCAAGTTCCTTTATTAAGACACTGTTTTCTTCATTCTTCTTCTGATGTTTTTCTTGCAAGGAATTTTGTGGAACGAGCCTTGCAACTTGCTCTAATGCCACTTTGCACATGGCACAAGTGATCTCAGAATGAAACGCTTCATGTATTCTACACCAGTTGGGAAGCAGCAAATTCTTGATGGAAGCATCTTTTCCCAACTCCGTTTCTTGTTTCACACTGTTAAGGACGAAGTCCCTGAAGTTTTCAAAAGTTCCTCCACCTTCACTATCACTTGAGTCACTTTCGATCAACACTTCGGTGGAGGTCGTGGCATCTTCAAAACATTTTCCTTCAGTTGGAGCTTGCAGCATCAATACTTCCTGCTTGACAGGCCTATATGAGCCTAAGTCAGTCTCTACGAAGTCGAACATTATCTCATTATCCTCACCATATTCAGTGATCATTAATTTAAGCTTTGGTGTACTCTCAATCTTAATTTGATTTGGGACTCCCTTCCATGGAAGCCACATATGGGAAAAATCAGTTGCAATGTATCCATTTAATTTTCTGGTCCAGTCTCTACTCAACAACATACCATACCCATCTGGTATATCAACCACCGATATGTCAATACAGCTCTGAATTCGGGGATCAGCTGACAACTGCATATGAATATTATTCAATTCTCCGACCACTGGTACTTCAGTCTTGTCTAGCTGGGTTACCTTCTTTGTGGTCTACAGCGGGACTATACCCAATCTCTGACACACTTTCAATGGCATGACGTTGCTCAAACAATTGTGCAATAACTTTCCAAAGATTCTAACTGACACTAAGAACGGGGCGGGTTCATCTTTCCTGTGATAGAATACTACTGGTTTCTTCTTTTCCTCAATAGGAGCATTCTTCCTTTCATTCTTTTCATCCCGTCATGGAACTTGATTATCATGGATGCTCTTCTATGTCTGCTCTAGTTTTTGCTCTGTGGGCAAATTGAATCTGACTCTCCTTTTATCTTCAATTTTTGGCTTCTCGGGTTCACTTGAAGATCCTTGTACCATCCCCACAAAACCTTGAGACTGTTGTGGGGTCTCCCAAGCATTGAATGGCGCGTGAGGCACTTCTTCTACCATGTTTGCACTCTGTACAGGACGGGTCTGGGCGTTGACTGGAGGACTCCTAGATGAACTAGGTGTTTCTTGAGATGTACTCTTTACAACTGGTGTCTCGTATAGGCTTCCGAGAATTGCATCTCTGACTTCTGAGATCTTCATTAATTCGTACAAGGGAAGACTGACCTTTATCTTCTTCACTTCATCTAGCACATAGGAACTTAGCCTTCTCATATCATCCCTTGGAAGATTGTCTTTTTGTGAACGTTGCATTAAGTGGACTGGCTGTTGGACGGTCTGCTGTCCATTTCTATTCTGCATCACATTTTGTTGTCTGTATTCTGGAGAATCCCTTGGTAAACTCGGATTGTTGCTTGCATTTGGATTTGGAGGAGTTGCAAAATTATTCAGAGGGATTGAGGATGTCAAAGGCTACTTTTGATGATAGGTCCTCTGGTACACTTTGGGTGCTGCTCCTCCAGAAGTTTGAAATGCTTACACCTCTCTTCTTCCTTCTACCAAAACACTGTTGTTGAGAGGTGGGAAAACGTAGTTACCTTGCTCATGAGGCTCCTCTGAGTAGCTATCTTGAGCTTCTGAATACATTTGAGCTTCTGAATAAACTTGAGCTTCTTCGTAAACTTGAGTGTCTGGCGCCTCCACGGGACCATTTGCCAATGCTGGTGGAAATCTATGATTGACCTCTATTGGCGCGTAGCTTTGATATTCAGACACGACATTCACATTTTCTATGATCAGTGCCTGGTCATATCTTTGCACTGGGACAATCTCATACCCAGTAGTTGGAGGATTCTCAGTACCCTCCATGCTTTTTACTTCTCCTTTGAAGATATCAGCAGCTACTTGAAATTCATGACATTGTAGTTCTGAATGCTGATTGGTATTGTGTAATCTACACCATCCTGACATAGTAGCTTCTGCCAAAAATACTCTGTCCGTGTGACGATTCTCTGGAGGCAGCGGGTTATCTAGCGATGATGGAACTCCTCCATTGTTGGGTCCAGTATTCCAAGACCTCTTTTGATATCCTTGATTATTACTTCGATATCCATGACTATTGTCGTGGCCATGTCCTTGATGGGCATCTTGATGGTGTGGAGGATTGTTTTGATATCCCCGATTGGCACCTGGATGTGCCTGATAATTCTTCAACATAGATTGCATTTGATTATTTTGATTTCTGAGGTGAGTCACCTCAGATGACAGCCTCTTCATTTGTTCTACTAATTCTTTCATTTCGTCTTTCTCCTCTTGTGTCCTCGCTGGCGGCACGGTGTTTTGGAGGTAGACAGGCTGTGTCGCCGGAGTCTGGGATAGAGGTATCCCAGGATGGAGAACCAATTGATTAGATGGTGCTGGAACTGGATTTAATGATGGGATTTGTTGATTCCACGTTGGACTAAGTGTCTGCATTTGATTGTTTGTGGTGGCCAAGCCAGTGTACAAAGAAGGCCCAGTTATGTTTTGTCCCATATTTTGGCTTACTTCTACAGCCTTCGCGTATGCTTGGTTCATATCTGCCGGAATGGGATGAGCTTGTCTCACGAACATCGCGGTTAATGGGTCCAAGGCTGCATAATAGTTTTCTCTAGCATCGGGAATAACGTATGGAGCACGTAGCCTTGTGAGAGCTTTCTGGAATCTATTGTTGAAGGCGTGGATAGGCTCTTTGTCTTTTCTCCTTACTTCCGTGAACTGGCGGAAGAGCTCTACTGGGGTGATAGGAATACCAAACTTCCCAATGAAAGTCTCTTTCATCTGCTCCCATGTTCTTATAGACCCAACTGGTAAGTGTATGAACCAAAAGTGTGCTTCTTCCCCCAAGGAATACGGGAACAACCTGCAAGCCACATCTGTGTATGCAATTTGTCTATTTCGTAAATGGTCTTCGAACATCTTGATGTGATCCTCAGCAGAACGGTTTGGATCATTAACTTGATACTTCGTGCAGAAGTGCTCTGGATTCTTCGGCATGTCATGGTAATCTGCGAACTCAAGAGGGGATGGATTAGTAACTAGCCACGTAGCACCGTTAAGAGCTGGTTGACCTCCTTGTTGACCTCCTGGTTGAGCCATTACTTGATTTGGCTGTCGCCTCTAATACACAATTACTGGGGTTGTGGTAGCCTAAACTGGTTGCTGAACAAACACTAGTGTGGAAACTTGGACGGCTTTTGGCTGAGCAAACCTTGAAGCACTTAGTGGAGTTCGGAACAAACTTGTAATCTCTTCTCCGCTTTCTTCACTTGACTGAACCTCTTCGTTCGAAAATACTTCTTCGCTTGACTCAACTTCTTTACTCGTACGGACTTCTTTCTTCTTCCTTGCTCAAGTAGGCAACTCAAACTCCACAAAGTCTTTGGATGAACTTGGCGCGGACCTCAAAATTCTATCAAACTTATCAGGTGAGAATGAACTGATACGAGCCAGGATGTAGCAGATTACTGTCGGCGAGGAAGAGGAGCGAGTGGTTGTCTTTGATTCAGCAAATTTCTTTCTATTGCAACTTGAATTTTAATAGCCTTCTCTTCTTCCTCCTCCAACACAAAGCAAGTTCTCATATACTGAGCGTAGCTCTCCTTTGTCTTCCAAGCAAGATTGTTCAGTCCTGAAAGGATGTCTTCTTGGTCGTCGTTGAATCCCAAGTTAGGCTACAACACCAGAAATATCTCTCTATGCGGTAACACCATCTTTACTCATGATGATTCTTCTCCAATGAATTTCTTTTTGAATGAAAATCCCTTCTTATTTGAATATGATGGCTAACTATAGGAACTCTTGGAAGGCCCTCCTTCTAGCGCCAGTTTTTCTCTGTTGATGTGATTTTTGTGACCTCACCAATCAGCCGAAGAACAAAATAGTTTGAAGGCTACTCCATTCTCTCTTGATCAAAGTATTTCGTACGCTAAGATTGCGAGAGAGTTCGCACGTTCAACTCCAAGGTTCCGAATACTTAGAATACCCTTAGTTGGTTGATGTGTATTGTTGTGTTCTTACGAGGGGACTTACACAATTGTTCAGACTTCTTGCAGTTAACAGCCGGTGTACACTTTAAAGGGGTTCTTGCGTATATGATTTGGCGATATAGTTCGTTTCCTAAAGCTAATCAAGAATGTGAGGAAAGTAAATGAGTATAGGGCCTAAGAAACTTATGTTCTACTCTAAATGCAGGATATGTGGAGTTTGATTTCAATAGTCTTCAACCGAATTTCACCTAGCCTCACATCAGACAGCATCAGTAAAATTGGTGCAATCTTCAAAGGGATAGCAAAAGATGTTCAAATCATAATTTAGCATACATACACCATCAGAATGACGCATATAAGTATACAAATCACAATTGAAGTTAAACTTAAGATAATTTCCAGTCGACCACGCAAGGCGAACTTATCATCAACAAGCCGCTAGTGGTATGGAATAAAGTGAAACTATCTAAATAAAACACCACACATCAAAGTAAAATACTTGCATGAGATGAAAATTATACTACTTGGATCCAAAAGGGAGAGACCTTGCTAGCTATTCATGACAAGATGAATTCCACCATCAATGAAAAGATCTATTATCATGAAAGTGTTACACAACAATCTCCACAAAAGTTTTCAAAGGGAAAACTTTCTTTCTTCTCCACACTATGCTAAGCAAAATGTCTACTATGTCTACTCTCTAGCCTCTAATGCTAATGTCCAATCTCTAATGAATTACAAATGAGGGGGACTTCCCCTTTTATAGATAGCCAGGTCCCAAAAGACGGCTAGGGTTACAATCAATAGAGTGGCTAAGATCGTGCCACCTCAGCCCTAACCCTAAAAACTACCAGAATGGGGAGTGGTACATTAAATGAATCAAAGATTCCCACTCACTCCCAAAAATAGTAAAGGCAATAAATGCCCACAATCAGTCTTCTAGAAGATTCTCGTCCACAGTGCATTCCCGTTTGCCTTCTCTCTGACTGCAAACTCAACGAACCTGCCAAGCACAGCCTCAACCTCTCGAACTGAAATGGGTGGAATGCAATCTAGCTGAAATTCTAACACTATGACTGAATGTTCATGCCTTGTACAAGATTTTCTCCAAGCAACTAAGGAATCCTGCATGCTCTGGATCAAGGCAGAGAAAGTAGAAGTGTTCTCGAAATCATCTTGTACGAAGGTCTTAACATCTGAAAAGAAAGGCACCAGCCTACCCCTCAAATTATCAACATTAACTTCATCCTGATTCAACCACCTAGCAAAGGGTAACTCTTCACCGACACACACAGTAGGGACACGCAGGCGTCAACATTTAACTCAATAAAAGATCTAAGGATAGATCTTTCTGGGTCGGATATTTTTGTAAGCCCTAAGAAGGCCGATACGGTCTATATATAAGGCATTTTCTACCTTTTTGTAAATAGTTTGGATTATGCACTCGGAAGAGTTAGTGATTTTTGGT
Source organism: Sequoia sempervirens (assembly GCA_007258455.2). Classification (NCBI taxonomy): domain Eukaryota; kingdom Viridiplantae; phylum Streptophyta; class Pinopsida; order Cupressales; family Cupressaceae; genus Sequoia; species Sequoia sempervirens. The sequence goes on along the minus strand of VDFB02104808.1, from coordinate 89,382 downwards.
CAATCCTTTCTCGACTTAATGTATGTTTTCTGTAACTCAACTGGAATCCTGAATACAACACAGAGTTTACCTTGGAAGCTAGTGTTCATGTTTGTACTGTTCTCATTTCTATATCTTTCTTTTGATTATGGAAGTCTTTAACTGTCTTTTTATAAATTCTGCACTTATATCTTAGAGCCATGAAAGTAATCTTTTCCTTTCTGAGATGTGTATGTAGATCGAACCTGTTAAGATTGATGCATAAGTCTAGGAGAAGTTGAGTTGAGCATATAAAACATTTACATTTAGGTTTCCCAGTGTACGATCATTCTATTTTTCTTTTCAGAGTTCCTCACCATTTCGGTGTATCACCTTTGATTTAAATCTTTATTTTATGCATTTCTTCTTCCCTTTTCCCCACAAGAATCAGTAGTTAGGTGATAAGACAAAGGAAGCCGACCTTCTCTGGAGGTTGACCTCTGTTTACAAGTGACCCACAGCTTTAGAGGTCTTCCCATGTTACGCTGGAGTGTTGGACACTAGGTTCAACGAGGGTGCAATTTCAGGTGATAACAGTTTTGGCACGCCCGGTGGGACCCAATTAGAAGTAAAATTCTCGAGCCCTGCTGTCTTGATGTGCTGACAGTAAGCTAATAGCCTTTTAGAGGTTGTTTTTAAGCATATTTGGCAACTCTACACAGGGGGAAGGATCAATGTGCTTATTTATATGAGAAAGATAGAAACTAGAAGTTCAAAAGTTGTAGAGTTTCTACATTTATCTCCTCCAAGAAGAAGAGGGAGGACTCTCAGAAGGACTGTTCCTTCTCTTAGAGTTCATTCAACATCACCTGGTGTTAGCAACAAAACAGTGTTTGCATATGAAAGAAGAGAAAGAAGAGATTCTCTAGCTGGGCGTTCAGCGTCTCCTACTCTTAGAACAAAACCTTTTGCCTCATCATTTGGGGGTTTCAATCGTGCGATAAATAGTCTTTTTGCTACAACAAACACCTTTCAGCCAAGTTCAAATTCGGTACCATTCATTTCAAGTCCTACTTCAACAAGCATACCAATGCATTCCAGCTCGATGGCAGCCCCAAGGGCCTTTGCTTTCGTACCGTTCAACCAAGGTAGTCCCCTAAATCTAGCACAACATGATGATATTCCATTAGCAGCGTTAAAAGGGCTATCAGAGTTTACTGGAGAAGGACAAGTGACACCTTTTGAGCATATCAGAGATGTGGTAGCATTGTGCAATGTGCATCATGTGACACGGGAAAATGTAGCTGTGAGGTTGTTGGCTGCATCCTTCAAGAAGAAGGCGTTGGAATGGTTTAGAAGCTTGCCAGTGGGTTCTATAAGGACATGGGATGAGCTTGGTGATGAATTTACCAGATTTTTTGAGGAAAAATCTGATCACCTGTCTTTGGTAGAGCAACTAACAACCATCAAAAGAGTCGCGCAAGAACAAATGGGGGACTTTAATACCCGTTTTCAAAAGACTTGGAACAAAATACCTGCTACGGTAAGGCCTTCTGCTGATTATGCATTTTTATACTATTTGAAAAGTTTAAATAGTGATATTTCAGTCATGATACAGTCTATGGGGGGTATTTCTTTACCCCAGGCTTATAGCATAGCTATTAAGGCAGAGAATAATCTTATTCAAGCAAGCAAGTTAGCACCTAGGCCACCTATGCCCTATTTCCCTAAAATTCAATCAAATATGCCACTACAAATGCCATCTTTAGCCCCTTTACCCTCTTCCAGCCTTACCCATTGCCGAGAGCCAGGGGGTGTCAGCTTCAGGACCATCAAATGAATTGCAAGAGGAAAGTCTAGTCAGCACAAGATAGAAAGCATTTTACAAACCATAGGAAATGAGTTGACCAGCATGAAGAAACAGTATCAAGGGGCAAGGCCGAATTTTCAACAGTAGAACCAACCGCAAGGCCAGAATACAAATCAGTCTTATCAAAATCAAGGATATCAGTACCAGCAAAATAGGCAACCCTTTCAAGGTAGTTATCAAAGATAAAATGTCAATCAAAGACCAGTCCAATCTTATAACCCAGCTCCTCTCAATGCTGCAAGTTCAGTGAAGGATATGGTTCCAACCCAGAACAACTTTGTAACAGAAAGTGAGGGGTGTCATTCGTGCAATCAAGCACATAACCCATCCTCATGCTCAAATGGGGCAGTTAATCAGGCATCTATGGCCTGGAATGCTGTTAGTCCATAGTTATATGCACCTGTCGATATACCTAAACAACAACCAGATATGCATTTCAATGAGACTACATTTTTAAATTGGCAGAGGGAAGAGTTCTGTGGTGTGAATGTTGATTCACCAATTGCAGCCAATACAAGAGCTAAAAAAAGAGCTCTGGAGGTGGAGCACTCAACTGATAGAAGTGGGGGGCCTGCAACTAAAGGAGCATCATCCACACCCGTTCTAAATGTACCTAAAGGAGCTGTCGCCTTACTAGTTAATGAGCAGCCTCATAAGACTAAAGAACCGACTGCTGCCAAAGGACCTCAGAAGGTAACTTCAGCTATGCCTTACAACATCATGGACAGTATGAAGAGGATAAGCGTGAATATGACCATGTGGGACTTCTTAAGCATTCTGGGACAGGCTGATCTACTCAAAAGGGCATTGGTTGAGGATGTAAATCCTGAACAAGTCGCCGCTGATTCCCAAAGAGTCCTGATGGCTAATGATGATCAAGAGAAAGTTGCTAATCCTAGTAGCAAAAGGGAGTCTGCGACTCAAGGTAAGAATGTGAGACCTCCTCCGTTCTATATTTCGTTAATTATTGGAAAAAATTTAGTGCACAATTGTATGGTAGATAGCGGCGTTACCTACTCTGTGATGCCCAAACAAGTAGCTGATTAGTTAGGTTTAAGGTATGAACCCTTAGAAAAGGGAGTAGTTCAGCTGGATGGCTCATCTGTTAATACAGTAGGTCTTATCAAAGATACTAGCTTAATTATGCATGCCTGCCCTAATTTTTCAATTTCCCTAGACATTTATGTGGCAGATGTGCCTCCATATTATGGGTTATGTTTGTCAAGGGAGTTTACGGCTAAAATAGGGGGATACCTTTCGTCTGACTAGTCTCACATGTTATTCCGTACTAGATATGGAACTAGAGTAACCATTACGTCTGAGCTACTTGCAAAAGACAATATAGAACCTTACGTGCCCAATGCAATGAATGCCAATTGCATAATTTTTGAGCAAGATGAGCATGCTGCTGTCTTTGATCCTCGCATTGTTGTCGATGACATTCCTGATATACTTTTAGATGAATGGGCAGCAGGCCAAACTTCTAGTGCAAAGAGTGACTTGGTGTCAAATGCTGGTATGGGCAACTACATGTTTCAAGAAGTTGATATAGCGATGCCAAACTTGGTTAAGAAGTCAGGGAATGTTTATGATCAGCAAGATGAAGTTTGGCAAATGTTTTTTGAAGGCTGCAAGGAGCACAATGTGTATCGACTGGCCAAAACAGAAGGTGAGGTACTTCCTATCCTAGTTAATGGGATACACCTCAAGCCCTGTTTCCAAGTTTGATAGGTCCATTTATTGTACATATTAGTTTAGGCTTTATGTTTTCCATAAGTGCTGTTTCAGCACAGTAGATATTTTCTTTTCAGTTTCCCCTGTCTTGCAATTTTTGGCAACTTATTATCATCCGTGGGTCTCAAGATGAGTTATAGCCCTGTACAGAGCTGCTCTTGATCTTTTTTGAATTTTCACATAGCTCCATGCCCAATGGATAGGCCTAGGCTACTGGTTTCTTTGTTTAGCAAGCAAACATCCAGCAAAGGCCGCCAGAAATGTTACCCATTTTTCACCTATGGGCTCAATCAGGCAAGGTAACCCGTGCTTTCAGATGATCTTTGAAGACCAAATGGAGGAACACTTGCATCAAGATCACCTATTTTCTAACTTGTTTGCTACTTGTGTAGATGCACGGGAAAGTAATGTTAACATTCGGCACGTGGAATAAATGTGGCTCCCAAGAGGGTTGAGCCTAGCGTGCATATCTTCGGTTTGGGGGTGGGTTTTCTTTTTATGTTTCTGCCTTGCCTTTCCCTCTTTTCCTTCTTGCTTTCTTCTTGCCTTTTCCTTGTTCTACCGGGGGCGGAACCGGGTCAAACTTGGAACTTTTCCAAAGGTTCCGGTTCCAATTCCGACTCCGGCTCCGACTCCGGTTCTGCCTTTCTTTCTTTGTCGGGCCTTTTCCTTGCCTTTGTTGAAGGCGGGTTCGAGACGGAGTTCAAACTTAAATCTTGATGAAAGTTTCAGGTTCGAGTTTGTTTCCGCCCCCGCCCCCACTGTGTTTTGCCTGGGATCAGTTTTAGTTCCGATCCTATCTTTCTTTCTTTCTTTCCTTGTGCATTTTCTTTCTTTTCCCAGGCCCGGGACCGAGTCGGAACCCGAACTTGGAACTTTTCCAAAAGTTCCGGTTCCTCGTTTCGTTCCGATTCCGGCCCCGGTCCTGCTCTTTCTTCTTTCCTTTTTTTTTGGCCTTGGATTGAGGGTTGCCTCTTCCTCCTTGATTCCTCCTTATGTTTTCCTTTCCTTTCTTCGTCCTTTGATTTTTGTCAGGGGCGGGACTAGGACCAAATCCAAACCTAAAACTTGAAGAAAGTTTAAGGGATGGATTTGGTCCCGATCCCGATTCCAGCGGGGTTCTTCCTTTTGCTCCCGCTCCCTTTCTCCTCCCAGTCTGGTTCCGTTTTGGCCCTTCCCCGCCAGTTTTGAAGAGTCTCAGTGAAAAGGAGTGCCTTCGCTAAGAAATGAGGACCTCGCTATGATGTCCTACCGATAGCAGAGTGGTCTTGGCGAAGCAAAACGGTGTTCGCCAGGCTTCTTGCCGAATGAAGGGTTCATCGAAGGAAAAAGAAGTCCAAGAGGTCTCGGCGAATGGAAGTGGTCTCAGTGACGAAAAATGATATCGACATGACTAATAAGGCCTGCTGTAACCTCTTGCCAATAAAGCAATGTCCTACCGACAGGGAACCAACCGAAGTCTCGCCGACTCTAGAGCATAGCGATAGGATATTGAAGTTTCGGTGAGAAGTCTCTCCGACCGCCAGATGTTTCCCTGAAGCAATGTAGCACTCAGTATAAGTAATGAAGATCAATGAGATGTCTCGCCGACAGAAAGGAGGTGCCTCACCAAGAGTTGAAGCCGTCTCCATGAGGTCCCAGCGACTTACCAGAGTCTTGCCGAAAGGAAAGAAGAGCTTGATAGAATAAGTGCGTTTGGGGTGACATTGAAGATGTATCACCGACAGAAGACACAGGGTTTAGAAATAACGTTTTGTCTTCAATAAGAGTCTCACCGACAGCCGAGCATCTTGCCAAATGAGGGGAAGCTCGAGGTGAAGATTCAACATCGCCGGGAGGTCTCGCCGAGCGTAGTGGATCTCTCCGAAACTGATGCCTTCGGTAGGCGTGGAGTTTTTGCCATGATATCCCAGCGAGAGAATTGTGTCTCGCCGATGGCCTCAGTGGTATCGGTATGACTGATCGAGCTCGATATGAACTCTCATCGATTGTCACGTACTACGCCGATTGTTGCCGAATGATATAATCGCATCAGCAAGACACTTTCAGTGTCTCGCCGAGATGCGATTCTTTTCAAAAGACTTTTGACTAGCAGCAAAGCCCGCCTGGAAAATGCTCGACCAACCAGGGGGAGCTGAGGCAAGCCGTGGCAGAACAGAGAATGTCAACCCTAGATGAATGCCACACGAATCAGAGTGAGTTCAGGGCATTCAAGGCATTCAGCCGAAGTAGCTCAAACGAGACACGATGGATCTGAATAAATGCGGTAGCTGCATAATATCAGAAGGCTTCTACGAGGGTAACTCTTCACCGACACACACAGTAGGGACACGCAGGCTTCAGCATTTAATTCAATAAAAGATCTAAGGATAGATCTTTCTGAGCCGGATACTTTTGTAAGCCCTAAGAGGGCTGATTCGGTCTGTATATAAGGCATTTTCTGCCTTTTTGTAAATAGTTCGGATTATGCACTCGGAAGAGTTAGTGATTTTTGGTCAATCCTTTCTCGACTTAATGTATGTTTTCTGTAACTGAACTGGAATCTTGAATACAACACAGAGTTTACCTTGGAAGCTAGTGTTCATGTTTGTACTGTTCTCATTTCTGTATCTTTCTTTTGATTATGCAAGTCTTTAACTGTGTTTTTATAAATTCTGCACTTATATCTTAGAGCCGTGAAAGTAATCTTTTCCTTTGTGAGATGTGTATGTAGATCGAACCTGTTAAGGTTGATGCATAAGTCTAGGAGAAGTTGTGTTGAGCATATAAAACATTTACATTTAGGTTTCCCAGTGTACGATCATTCTATTTTTCTTTTCAGAGTTCCTCACCATTTTGGTGTATCACCTTTCATTTAAATATTTATTTCATGCATTCCTTCTTCCCTTTTCCCCACAAGAATCAGTAGTTAGGTGATAACACAAAGGAAGCAGGCCTTCTCCGGAGGTTGACCTCTGTTTACAAGTGACCCACAACTTTAGAAGTCTTGCCATGTTACACTGGAGTGTTGGACACTAGGTTCAACGAGGGTGCAATTTCAAGTGATAACAGGATCAAAATTAAAACTGTATCAGGAGAGAAAGAAAGCGCCAATTGGGATCAATATGCTTGGATACGTAAAGATAGAATATGGGAGAATAAGCGAAAGTGGAACCAAGGAAGAAGAAGATTGGGGAGTGAGTGTAAGCCAATTTGTAAAAGAAGAAGACTAGATAGCACCAAAATAAGAAAATAGTTGAAGAAAGACTTGTCAAAAAAAGGGTGGAAGGAATTGCAATACCTCGAGTACACAAACATTTAACCAATGCGTTGTTCAAAACACCTGCACTATGGAAGAGAATATGGGGTCACTAGAATTTTTATGCACCTTACGAAGAAGAACAAAGAGGGTACTTGTCATACGAACTTGATGAAGAAGTCGAGAAGGAAAGAAAGGAGAAAGCAGAGAAGGAAAGAAAGGAGTAAGCAGAGAAGGAAAGAAAGGAAAAAGCAGTCCATGATGAAGGAAACTTGAACGAAGATGACTAGGATGAAGACAACTAGAATGAATATCTAGAAAAGGATGGACCATGCCTAAAAACCTTAATGATGGCAGAAGACATGTTCATTTCCACCCAATTAGATGGATACAATGATGAGGTAATCAAGTACACCAAATAAAATAATTGAGAGCCCCCTACACTAGTGACCTCGTATAGACTATGGTGGGTCTGAGGGTCATACCAAATCCAGCAAGTCTGCCAAAGGTAAATGGAGAAAACATCACATAGTATCAACAGTACGATGGACGGTACATCGATGGAGGTTATAAAGGTACGGGTTTAGCTCCCCTAGTAGACAAGATTTTTTATTTAAAATATTTGGGAACATGTTGCGAAGAAGAATGTTACAAATGACCGCCTTTTCTCCTATAAGTGGCGGTATGCGTCAAAAGTCAAGGTACTAGGTGATGGAAGAAAAACACAGAAAAGAAAAAATTAATGATGAGGAAAATAAAAAATGTAAAAAGAAAATAATTAAATCGACAGAGTTGAAAAATGAAAAAAGCCAAAAAATTAAAAGCAATGGAGAAAATAAAAAAGTGGAAAAAAATACTAAAATAAAGGGAAAAAATATTAAAGGGGTAAAAGAGGCAATATGGCAAAAAGGAAATTATACAAACCACTCAACAAAAATTAGAAACTCTCAAAACAATTCGCAAAAAGTGACCTTACGAATTGGGCAACTCTCAGCAAGGTTAAGGGTACGAAGGAGAATTTGTGTATGGTGAGCACAAAGAAAGCACAGAGAATTCATATGGTGTGAGATTGTACGACATTTGACGATAGAGACCGTAAGGGAATCATAGGAGGCAAAGACTGTACGGAAAGCTGAAAATCAGACATGTACGAAACAAGAAGAGTGGCACAAAAAAAAAAACCATAGTATAGCTAGGAGACCATAAAGCTAGCAGAACAAAGAGGGTTGTACAACGTATGGCACAACAGCCAAAAGATGGCATATGGTGTAGAGAAGTTAGTGTATGATGCATAGAAAGAGACAACGTACGACCGAGAGTAGTACAACGTGCAAAGGAGGAAACCGTACGGTACGATTGCATCCAACATAGGGGGAAGATAAGTGTATCGTACGATCGAAAGGGGTGAAGATACAATGCAAAACTAGACTATTAGTATGACTAAGGAAATAGTTCATATGTGTACGAAATAAGGAGGGCAATGGTAGACAAGAGAAAGTTGGAAGCTACAACACAAAAGGAAAGAAATTGTACACCATATGGTCCTGTTGATGTGATTTTTGTGACCGCACCAATCAACAAAACAAAGTATCCGAAGGCTACTCCATTCTCTCTTGATCAAAAAATTCCATACGCTAAGATTGCCAGAAAGTTCGTATGTTCAACTTCAAGGTTCTGAAATGCTATGGAATACCCTTAGTAGGTTCGTTGTGATTTGTTGTTTACACGAGGGGACTTACACAATTGTTCAGGATGTTTGCAGTTGACAATAGGTTAATGATTGGAAGGGAATTTTTTGTGCAAATGATTTAGCGTTGAGGTATGAATTTTCCTAAAACTAACTAGAAATGTACTGAATTGAATGGCTACAGGGCTTAGAAAATTTATGTCCTAGTCTAAGTGCAAGAGGCGTTAAGCTTGACATCAGTGAACTTCAACCGAACTTTGTCTTGCCTCGCATTGGACAGCTTCAACAAGGTTGGTGCAATTTTCAAAGGAGCAACGAAAGGTGTTCAAATTACGACTCAACAATGCAAATACCATCAAGACGATGCATACAAACACGTGAATCACAATCGAAGTTAAGTCTGAAAAGTATTCCAGTTGACCACGTAGGGAAAACTTACCATCAGTAAGTCTACTATTGGTATGGATTAAACGAAGCTCACTTAAATCAAACACAACCACCCACAATTAACTACTTGCATGAAAAGGAAAATTATTCTAACTTATGTCCTACTTGAAGTTGAACGGCGAAGAAACCTCATTAACTGCTCATAACAAAAGACAAATTCACCATCAATGAAACTCTTTTATTATGATAGCCTTCGTAACAATTCCTTACAAAATTCTCAAAGGGAGAACTATCCTTCTTCAAATTATGCTATGCAATGAAACTACTCTAACTCTAAATTGTCTCTCTATGCTCTATCAAAATGTCTATTCTCTAGTCTAATCTAATGAGTACAAATGAGGGGGGATGCCCCTTTTATAGATGGCCCAGTCCAATGGATGGCTCGGATTACAATCAAATGAATGGCTTAGATTAAGCCACCTCAACCCTAACCCTAAAAACTGCCAGAATGGGGAGTGGTACAATAAATGAATCACAAGATTCCCACTCACTCCCAAAATAGCAAAGGCAATTAATGCCCACAATCAGTCTTCCAAAAGGTCATCATCCAGAAGTGCGTTTCTATTCTCCTCCTCCTTGGCTGCAAAATCAATGAATCTAGCGAGCACAGCCTCAACCTTCTGAACTGAGATCGGTGGGATGTGATCAAGCTGAAATTCCAATATTGTGACCACCTGCCCATGCCGTGTACAAGACTTTCTCCAAGCAACTAAGGAATCCTGAGTATTCTGAATAATACTAGAGAAAGTGGAGGTGTTCTCAAAGTCATTCTGCACAAAAATTTTCACCTTCGAGAAGAAAGGTGGCAGCCTACTCCTCAAGCCATCAGTAGTCACCTCATCAGAATTCAGCCTACTAGCAAAGATCGCCTCCAAGGTGTTCAGGACTCCATCAACAATGCTCATCATAGCCTTCCTGACTCTAGCTGAATCCGCTTGTGTTGCATCAAAGAACCCATGTCCTATGACTACTAAAGAGTACCAGCCAACAAAATCGTACCTATCACCCTCCTGAATCACTCCTCCATCAGTCAACATTTGCAAGGGAGTATGCGTCAAGGTCTCTAGACGCTGAATAACCTTGCTCTGATAAACATGAGCATCACCCCAAGCCTGATCAACTGCCTCCATCCGTGCCATAATGTCAGAAGCTTGCTGGTAAGCATGAGCAAGATCTTCCATGAACTTTTTTGTCTCGACATGAACACCTACAACCCATTTGTCTGCCTCTTGTGCCATCTTCCTCAAATCTTCTAGGCCATTAACTGATTCCCTAGATAACTCGGCTAGGAGCTCAAGTGCCAAAATCTCTTGCCCACAAGGATGAGATAAATGCTACACGTAGCCAATCAAAGTCTTGTGCTCTTTCTTCAATTTCTTGTACTTGCCTTAAGTCCTGAGCAATCTGTCCTTAAGCGCCTAATAGGAGTTATCACTCCTCAATGATTTGTGCTCCTATGGGGCGACCTAACTCCATGGTAGTGATCATATAATTTTCTGGTACTGCTTCATCTCAATCACAATCAACTCTTGGCACAGCCACGTGAAGGGTGTGAGAGCCATCCTCATCTGTTGAGATCTTTGAAAATTTCCTAGCTCTCTTCTTGGTTGGAGGTGCACTGATTCTACTCAAAAATTCCTCCATCTCTACTGCTGGATCAGCCTCTTCACTGGGGCTCCTTCTCATTCTATCCCTGAGCCAATCAGGTACTACTTGTTGTATAACAAACGGCTGCTCATCCCTTGCTTCTTCCTCACGGACTTCTTCTACTTCAATTTCATTCTAGCGAGGCTCATTGGCCTCTATGGGCTGAGTATCTCTTGAAACTGCATCATCTTCTAGAGCCGCCTCAAGCTCACGCTAGAAGTGTTTGTCAATAGTAGTTTCCTCAACTTCCTCCTACTGATTATCTCTAGTAGGTGCGTTAACACTTTGGCCAACCAATTCTCTTCGTGGTGGCTGGTTTTCCTCATGTAATTCCTGCTCCTGATTCAATACATTTCTCTGATCAGCGAAAAGTGAAACCTCCTGTATACTTGGAGAACGTGTCTCCAATGGTGTAGGTGACTCTACCACAATTCTCGTAGGCTCCAGCTGAACTAGCTCTTTCCTTCGAGATTCTGGACCTCGGATAACTTGTTTCTTCCTGCTGGTAGTCGGCATCCTGTGATCTCCCATCAAATTGTAAGTCAAAGGAATTGACCTGCTCTTCAATCTGCTCACATGTCTTTCAACCCATGCTTTGGTGAAAGTCAGGACCGGTATACAAAGTGTGTCCAAATTAGCAATCTCCGGCTCCGACCAATCTAGGAGTGGAAGTGGTGTGTCCCTCACTGCCTCATAATCTGGATGGAGAACGTTCATGTGCTCATCCACCTAATCTGGTACTGGGATAATTTTACACTCCCTAATCATGCTCAACGGTAGCCTCGAGAACATCCTATTCCTGACTTCAGCTTCATCCGATGTACCAGCCCAGTAATCTTCAATATTTTCCTTATGAACAAACTCTTTTGACAGTATCCATCTAATATTCCTGTGAGCATCGTAATACTGCCTGCTGGTGTGATAGGAAAAGTGGAAGAATTGAAGCTCATGCTCAACTTCCCTAGCTGTCTGAAATGAAGGACACACTTCGTCTGAATTTCCCATGATGATCGAGAAGTCAAGCCCTCCCTTCTTCTTTCTCTTCTGAATCTTATCATAGGCAACAAGTTGCCTAGATATCTCTAATATCAAAATTCTATTTGTTGGGTACTTAGGCAATCCATACGGGTATGAAGAAAATCCTTGCAGCCTAATGTAAGTAAATTTCAGAAACTGAATAAACCAGCACCCATACCTTTCTATTAATTCTTGAACTTCTTTCGAGATCTTGTGGTGAGTTCTTTGCTGAAGTGATCTCGTTATATGCATGGTGAAGGCATTATTGACTCGCTTGTAATTGGACATGCTTGTCAGGTGCAGCTGTGGACAAGCCTCATGGATCTTGAACTAATGAGAGCCACATCCAATTGGCTCCTTGTATGAAATTCCCCTGTACTTCGTCATACGAGCCAACATATAAACAATGTATAAGCTCACGTAAAAAGTCTTTGTCCTCCTCAAGCTCTGGAGCTGCTCATGCAAATTGTCACTAATCATCACCGCCCAGTTGATGTGCTCTTTTCCTTCCAGTACGAGATTGATATAATAGAACATCCATGGCTCAAAGATAAACGCTTGAGGACAGCCTCCAACCCTGCTGAGCATCATGATCAAGTCGCAGTACTCCTGCTTCAAATCATCTGATATTATCTGCTTCGGCAACTTCGTGCGAGAGGGCTTGGGCTTGTTCATCTAGTGAGCGTTGATCATCTCCACACATCTCTCGAATGTTGAAGCATACATTCATTCAACACACTCTCTTTTCTTATAAATCATCTTCTCATGCGATGGGATTCCAAATGCTTCGCCGATAGCTGCAGGAGTGATGTTGGCAAACAATCTACCATCAGGTGAGACAATAGATCTGTGATCAGGATTATAGCAGTTGGCACATTCCATCATCAGTTTTGGACACTGAATTGCTGATGGAAAACCAGCAGCTGCATACAGCCCACTTTGAACAATATTGTGAGAAGTGACTGAAGGACGATGACTGCCAACTCCCATCATTCGACTTTTAAAAGCCTCCATGTTGAAAGAACCCAAATTTGTGTCAGCTAGCTTGCCCAACTTCGAAGTGAATTTCGACTCCAACAGGAAAGGCTTGCTCAGCTTCTTGATAATAGCCTGTCTGGATGCAGCATTACTATCTCTGCTAGTTGTTCTTACTTCAGCCATCCTGCAAACAACAAATAGACATCAGCAATTTAACTTAGAGAAATAAAATAACATGTAGGGGCTGCCAGTCGACTTCTAAAATTGAGAAGCTACAACATTATATTTCATCTGCAAACCTCAACTTCTTCCTACAGTAACCTCAAACTTTCAACACTTAGCAAATTTTTTGAGCAAGCTTCAGCAACTTCAACACTTGGAGAAAATCGGCCAACCTCACTTTCAGCAACTTCTCAACACTTAGACTCTTTTCAAACTTTCCTCCTTCAAAGTTTCAGCTTCAACTCGAATTTCTTCACCAGATTTTAATTTGCACTGCAGTCTCCACTCCAGAGCTCAAGTCGTACTTCTTAGCTGATGGAGTGTCATGTCCCCGAATTGGAGGTATGGTGATTTAATTAAATTATTTAATTAAGTTGTCCAAATTATTGATATTTCATGAGGATAGCTTAATTGATGATTTAATTAAATCAAGAGATGTTATTAAATTAATTATTTATTAAGTTATTCCCATAAAATAAAATATCAAAAAGGATGACTTATTATTTAATTAATTTAATAATAAAAAGTGACTTAAGTGACTTAATAATAAAATAATAAAATAATAAAGTCACTTAAGGAATATTCAAGAATCTTCTAGAAGTCTCTTGGTGATGAGGTTGAAAAAGTATAAAAAGAGGCTTGGGCTATGCATTTGGACATCTTGAGTTGAACACACTTTTTCTACTACACTGCTGAAGTTGAATGCTTAACTTATTGTTTTCCAATCTTCGTTTGTGAAAGACCAAACCTAGCTGGTTAAGTGTCAATTTCGGTTGTGCAACACCAACCCTAGTTGGATAGTGGAGGAAGATACTTCAGTCTTTCTCATTGTGCTAATTGCAATCATTTTTGGAAGAGTTTGGGAAGTTATTTGAAGTCTGCAATTTTGTTTCAGTCTGCAGATCAGCAATGAGAGAAATTACATTTTCATTCATTGCTCTTCAATAAGGAGATATAATTTTGTGGGTACTTGAGGGATTGCTTCCTTTGGTGTTGGCAATCATTTTCATAACAAATTCGAAGAGCTTAGAGGCTGCATTTATTTATCTAAAGTATTGCCAGGCAAGAACAAGGGCAGCTGGGTAAAGCATCAATTGGGCCTAAGAGGAGTTCAATTTGCTTGGAATTTGATTGCTACTTCATCTATCATCAAGGGCTTCAACATTCAATCAGGTTCCACTATTAGTAGTTCATAATTTTATTGCATATGGGAAAGTTTAGAGTTGCAGCTGTAGGTGCATATTTCTTTACCAGCAATTATCATATTTTGTAATCAATGCAAATGCCAAGAGTCTTGGCTTATTGATGAGCATTGTATTGGATCATTGTGTTGTAATAAGAGATACTAATTTGCTGGTCATTTGTAGTTGTCATTAAGCAATTCTATATCATTTGTACTCAACTTATAGTATGCATGCCAATTGTTTGACAAAATGTCAATTGCCTGTAGGTTCTCTTTTTAGCATAAATAATGTTATAATTTTGCATACAAGTGTTTGTATTAATGCCACTTGGCTATAAGTGCATAAATGCCATCTTAGGTTGCATCCAAAGTGTTTGTCATAATTACTAGTTGCTGTAGCTGCATATTGCAAATAATTTCAGTCACATATATGCATTGAATATTGCCAAAATAAGTTGCACATTCATGTTAGGTCATTGTTTAGACAATTTAGAGTCATTTGCAAGTATCTTTATTGATGCTAAGTGAAGGAAAGTGCCATTTTAGCAAACTGAAATCTTATATCAGTCATATGACCCCTGTATGCAAAGTGTTTGATGAAATTCTTTGAGCCTTCAATCAGCATTTTGAGATCAGATTTGATGAAACTTTTTAGCTTCCATCACCTTATTTCTCCTTGAGGGTGCATTTGGAGGGTCTACAGGACGAACTCAATGCCTTAGAAATTTTTTTATATCTCATGCTGGATGAGGGCGCATTTTCAAGGTGGAGGTGGATTTATCTCCAAGACTTAGAAATTTTATCAACTTTCTGCTAGTCATCTTGGGCGCATTGAGGGGGTCAAGCAGGATTTGAGTGCAGACTTAGAAAATTTCATCAACCTGGCTTGAAGATGGGCGCATTTTGCATGTGAAGGAGGATATTTTCCAGACTTAGGCGTTTTTTCCTCATTCCTTCTGTCAGCTCAATACTTACTATAAATAGTAAGTTCCAAGTTTTCTCTCTTCTGAAGATCGGATTTATTTGAAATTTTAAGCACAGGATCCTCATGACCTAGTTAGTCTGTTCACACTGCCATCTCGAGCTAACCTACTATTTATAGCACGTTTCTGAAGGTCGTTTACTATTTATAGCAACTACTTGATTTTGATACTTCCCCAACTCCATTTGACTTGAAATTTGAATGTTGTGACCCTCATCGGTAGACTTGCCCGTTCACACTGGCACCTGTTGTTGATTTACTCTTTTTAGCCTATTTCTGGAACGCCTTACTATAAATAGTAAGTGCTCCGATTGCCTTCAAATTTTACCGGTGGATAGCTTGGAAGATATTGATCGCAGTGTGATACACCGGTTTTCGAAAATTCTGGCATTTTACCCCTCGTTTTGGGTCTTGAAGCTGGAAACCCTAATTTGACTTGCATGTCGATCAAATGACCTCCGTTTGACTTCGTTTTTGTTGCACTTCGCCCTGTTTGTAATCCTGATGCGCTAGGCAGTCGTCGTAATGGACCTACTAAAAATAGTAAGTCTCTGAAAAGTGATCATCTCGCTTTGCATGTCACATCACTTTGTAGCTCTTGAAAAACCCATAAAGAATCACTCAACATGCGCTGAAAAACCCTGCATGCAAACCCTAAAAATAGCCTTTGAAGACGGCTTCCTGAAAAAGTCCTAATCCTGGTTTGCATGTTACACTATGGCGAAGGTCTCGAAAAACCCATAAGGAATATCCAGACATACAAAGAAAATTTCAGCATGCAAACCCTAAAAATAGCCCCTGAAGGCCGAATTCTGAAAGACATCGTCTCATTTTGCATGTTATATCATTGCGTAGGTTTCAGAAAACCCAGAAAGAATCTCCAAACATGCATTGACGAACTTTGCATATAAACCCTAAAATTTGCTCCCGAAGCTGAACTTGCTAAAAATAGAAAATTGTTCGTTTCAGCTCAGAATTTGCAGACGAGCAGCTTGACATGTTCTGGATGCAGTGTAACGATCGAAACTTAAAAAGTGCTGAGAGAACGCCCCAAATCTGGTACTTACTAAAAATAGTAAGTTGTCAAAATTTACTAAATTCAGCTGAGAACTTGTTGGAAGCATGCTGACTGCAACGTGATGCTCAGATTCCAACTTATTCACTCCATTTGACTTTAAATTGACTAGAAAAGTGCAAACCCTAATTCTCAGACTTGGCCAAAATCTCATGTTTAAGCTCAATGGCGGGCACATCCCCAGAAAGGCAGACAGTAGAAAAGAGATAGAAAGAGAGAGAGAGACAAAACCAAAGCCAAAAGACTAGAATGGAGCAAAATTTAGAGGGTCCCCATTTTGAATGGGGCGATGTGTGAAAAGGTTACAACAGGTCCCTTACCCAATGGAGAGTATAGAGGAGCTGGCAAGTTAATAAATTCAATTCCTGTAATGGTTTTTGGCAAACACATCCCCTATTTATACTGAGAATACAAAATTTTTATCAGAGAGACATGGCTACCACCATAGCAACAAAGGGAAATGACCAGCGCCCTTCTAATTGCGACTTGCAATAGAATAGGGAAGATGGTGAAGGGGAAGGCTTGCAGATAACATTACTTGGGAGACTATCAATAGCACAAAATGCCACTCACGGTGGCTAGCAACTTAGGACGACCACTTTTTGAAAATAGTGCTTCAGCATGCGTAGGTGAACAAGGTTGCACAGTGTTGTACCCAAAATAAATTTTTGGTATTTTTGTGTAAATTGAGCTAAACAATGAAAAATGTTGTCAAAGTTTTGTTTTAGATCAAACTGAACGTAGGGTTTTTGTGGGATTTTGTCAAGGATCACGTGCATAAATTTTGATAGGGTTATTTGACTTCACGATCGCATTGGTCAAGTCAAAATCATCGAAAGCCATGTTTAAGTTTGGTGGGTATGTTTTCATTTTTCAAAACAAGAACCAAGAGCTAGGCAACCATTAATGGAGAATTGGCCAATACCAGGTGCTGAAAGCTAAGCTTAAAAAGCTTCAACAAAGAAACAATGGCTGAAAAGGACAAAAATGGTGGCTTTTGACGGAGGAGATTCCTGAAGATGAAAAGGTTAAAATTTGACTAACTCTAGAGATAATATGTAGGAGAAATCTGTCTAAAGGACAAAAAGGGCCTTTTTTCAGCTAAGGGTGCCATTGATTCTCAGGGGATAAATGTTGTGATCTGAATCTTCCAGGATAGTCATCCTCTTCTCATCCATGTTGACTCAACAACGAAACTATCAACAAGATCATCTTGTGAACTGATCAACGACAGTCGTCAGTAGAGTGAAAACAGGCAGTTGACGAAGAAATCAAAAATGGCAGTCAAGATGATAATCCAGCATAAAAAAGGGCATTTTTCAGCTAGGGGGCCCTTCAAGAAGGAGGTCAAGATGTCACCCAGTGGAAAATTTTGCCTTTGCATGATCTCTTTGACTCTGTTCTAGCTACTCGGTAGGATGAGATTGACGACTGTGGTGCCAGATTTGCCAAACGTGCTAATTGAAGGTTTATTCAGAAAATGGCAAATCAAAAGGGCCTTTATCAAGCAAAGGCACCCTTCTTTTTGAAGCATCAGATGATGGTTTCAGCAGCTTCTGTGTGTGAAGCACTTGTTCAACTATCAGTCAGCCTCTCAGTGAAATCAACAGCATGAACATCGGAGTTGCCAAGAAGCCGTTAGGAGCAATCAAGTAGAAAACGCCAGAAAGAGACTATTGAAAACATTGAAAAATATGCTGAGGCAAGGTACAAATGACGCCCTTTCCAAGGAAAGGCGCCCTCTTTTTTGAGCTGTCAAATAATATCAGATGACAAAGGGTCTCCCAAGATGATCTTCTCAGTTTGGGATGATCTCGGCAATAGAACTGCAAGCATGGCAATCGAGCAAGTCAGCTACTAGATAATGTAGATCAAACTGGAGCATTTTCAAGGCGAGGATAATTGTGCAAAATGCAAAAAGGGCCTTTTCCAGTCAAGGGCACCCTTCCTTTAAGGCACCCTAAACTGACTTCTTCAAACTAAAACTACAGTCATCTATTGCAGAGCGGAGCTGGGCACCTAATGAATGTTCAACGAAGTCATCTGATTCATAGATCAATGGGACTTGCAATCCCGAGCACAGTAGGTCAAAATGAAGAGATTGAAAGAGCTGATATCAAAAAATGACAAGGCATGAGAAAAGTGCCCTTTTTTGGAAAAGGCAGCCTTCTTTTTGAAGCTCAAGATCCAGCTTTCCAGCTTAATGCCTCCCAGGAACAGTTGTTCAATTACCAATCAGCTACTTAGTGGATCTGTCAGCAACCTCTCAGCATTGTCAGATCAACCTGAAACAAAGAGCAAACAGGGGTCATTCAGCATGTAAAAGTGATGAAAATAAACTTCAACATGAAAAGTACGCCTAGTCAAGGAGAAGATAGACTTTTTTTAAAAAGTAAAGAGATTTTGGTGGGAAATTGGTTTGAACTTCCCAAAATCAGTGGAATTTGGTGATGACAACTCAAAAGTCAACCCAAATCATGAGTTGTCTTCCTCTTTTAGTGGATCTGAGTTTGAATTCTTATATATTGAGGCCTAGGCGTCCTATTTTACTTATGCTTTTGCAGGTTGAAACGGTTTTGAGCAGCAATAAGCTCTCCAAGAACAAATTTTTCAGATTTGAAGGAGATTTCAATCATTCATCATTTTTTGAAGATTGGGAGCAGAAAAGTTTTCCATTTCAGAGGTTGAATCCAGTTGAGCACATTTTTAAGAGGCGGCAGCAATAACTTCTATTTCTCCTCTCTTTTTCTTCTATCTTCTGTCTATATTTCTTGCATGCCATAGCAAACAGCAGTGTATCACAAATCTGATCAACTGAGTAGGATCAAAATAATTTTCTAGAGAAACCCATCTCACCAAATTTTTCAAAATCAACAAAGTTGCCGCCCCCATTTTTAAGGATTTTTGGGAAAAAGTCATCAAATCAAAATTCCAACGAACTGGGTCTATTCAAATCTAAAGCACGAACAAAACCCATGTGTCAGAATTTTTCCAGAAAAATACTTCTCGACAAGCAGTGCTATTTTTAAGGGTTTTCAAAGTTGTCCAAACTAGGTCGTGTTCACAGTCATTCTTCAAGACTTTCAAAATGCAGAATTCTCAAGTATAATACAAGACCAAGATGGCCTTGTATCATGATTTCATCATGACGACAGACACCGACCTACATCAAGTGAAGCTTGTAGTCAAGTTGAACGCCTTGGAAAGAAAAAATGACATCGTCGTTCAATGGATAACAAAATGCGGAAGATAGTCATTCCAAGCATGGAGCCACCACCGGTGACTAACACACTACCTTCACACTTCATGTCCAACAAGGCTGGATGATGCAGCTGCAAGGAGTATTGGATATCAAAAGTAGATTGTGAGAGGTAGAAGAAGTCAATGACTAGCAAGAAGGATGGTTGACTGAAGGTAATGAGGTGTCAAACACCTTGGCAAGGACGTCCTAGTCTCCTGGAAAGCATTCATGGTTGGTTGTTAGTTGACTTGATGACTCATTCCAAGTTAACTAATTCCCCCCTTTTCTCATGCTTGTATATCTCTATTTATGGGGAATGTTTGTTGTTGACTTCCATAGATCATGGATGTTTGTTTTGACTCCACTTATCTTGGATGACTTATCCCATGAATCGCGGATGCTTATCTAGTGACACCTATTGTACATTAAAGGTTCTCCTAGTTTAGTGACAGTCAACTGAAGTAGTTTCCAATTGATTGATAGATTTCCCGCTTTTGTAGGAATAAATCTTGCCAATTAGTTGGCAATTGATCTTGTTGACTCAAGGAGATTTTTGGTTTGCCCACTCCTTTGAGCTCTATAAATAAGAGCCTTGGGCTCATTGTTTAGTAACTCTTATGGACTACACAAAATTGTTGTGCCATTGATGCCTCAATTTGCAAAGTGTTTATTTGTTCACTCTTGGATGAGAGTTAATTGGTTGATGTGTAATTGTGCATGATTTCGTGCCTTTGCATGTCCCAATTTCATTGTATTTGTTGAGAGAATTTAAAGAAGAAAATCAGCAAGCGCATGCCTTTGGTCCAATTGTTTGAATGCTTTCAGCTTTGTGCTCAATAATTTGTTGTTTCAATTTCCTGCTTGGATAGGGGTTCCTCCTCGGATACTTTGTTATCGATAAATTATCGTTTGTTGTTGTTTAATGAATCTCCTTGTAGCCTACACTTTGGATAGGGGTGCCTCCTCCTTAGCAAGTCTAGTGGGTGAGTCATCGTCTTGTGTTGTATCTAGTAAGTTCTTTCCCGGATTGTACCTCGGATAGGGGTTCCTCCTCCTTGGCGAGTCTGAGTTCTACCTTTCCGTAAGAGCAGTTATTTGCATAAAACCCAAATAATCCAACCCCCTCATTCCGGCTCCTTTTCCCTCATGCTCTGTTTTTCTTGAGGGAGATTGGATAGTTTAGAAGCTTTAGTTTAGTCGTATTTAACTAATCTGCATAAACTAGAGAAAACCATTAGCTACAGCACCTTGAGTTATGCACCCTTGTGCTGTCATGTCCCCGTTTTTGGCGAGCATCAGATATCGTAAGATTGGCCTATCAGGAGACCCTCGTAGGCTGACAGAGTGGTTAGAGGGTCGTTTGGAAGCTTGGCTCAGCATCAGATTGGCAGTTTTGATCAATTGGCTTTCGTTCGGGCTCATTCAGACGTTTCTTGCAGAATTGCTATTTTTAGCAATTCCTGGCAGGCAGTGTGGGACCCCTGCTATTTTTAGCAGTATGGCTGTGTTAGTATTCGGAATCACTTCAGGGTTCGTCAGCTTCAGACGGAACAGTAATCGGGTGATTAACGAGGAAGATATTAATATTTAGTTATATTGATTAAATATTAATTATTTAATGTTTATAATATAAAGTTATAATTTTAAATTATAACTTAAGTGATTCTCTTAAAGGGGGCGCCCATCATCAAAAAGGGGCCAGTTAATAATTATAATTTATTATAATTATTTGACGGAGAACTATTGAAAGATTAAAAGATTAAAAGTTGAAATATTTAAAAATTCCCTATCTTTAAGGAAATCGCACTTTTGAGAAGAATAAAGAGTTTTGCCTTGGGAATTGGGCATTATGACATTTATGAATTGAAAATTGATCAGTCTTGCCAGAGAACGGAGACCTTAGGGTTTGAGTTCGATATTCGTTGGAGAACGAGCCATCTCCATTGAATCAGTTCAGAGGGTGTGAGATATCACCCGATTTACTGCCAGTTGTGAGATTTCTTCATCCAGAGGAAATCATTGGGCTTCACAGGAAATAAATATTCAGGGTTTACAGAGGGTACTTTGTTCAGAAGGCATCTTGCAGACTAGGCGCACATATTCTTGCATTCAGAGCATATCAGAGAGAGACCGTACATTTTAGTTTATTGCTGATTGCTGTTTACCAGCCGTACAAACTGTACCTGGCCGTACATCTTCAAGCTGCTTAGTGAATCAAATCACAGAGGTTTTTGCCAGGGTTTAAGTCAGAAGATATATATCTATATAGGTGCACCAAAATCTCAGAGATTAGGCATTGAAGACAGAAGGGCGTACTTCTTTATTTGCTGCTGTTAAAAAGGAAAGCCGTACTGCTGTACAGCAGGCCGTACCATTAGAAGAAAGTCATACTTAATTCTCCAGAGTAAAAACGCCTGCATTAAGGTCTTCCTTCTTCATCAGTTGGAGGCGCCTTGGCATTTGTGTCCACTCCAGAGCACCAGACGGAGGGAGAAGGAGTTTAGCTGCTCAGCCGTACCATTCATTCATTGCTGTATCAAAAAAAACCAGGTTTCAATATTTTATTGCCTTTTACCTTGCATGTGTCTGGAACATCATTGTAATCATTACAGAAGTGGAATATATTGTCTGGCTTCAGTACTTGAGATAGTTATTGTTATTTTCCAGAGATATATATTTTATTTGAATTTATTTCCAATTCCATGCAAAATCGCCATCTTGCTTTTTATGCTTAAAACCCTAGAAAACGTCAAAAACCCAAAAACGTCAGAAAAAACATAAAACTTCAGTCAGAATCAGTATCAGGGGGAAACGAGGGTTTCTACATGTGCCCTGCAGCTGAGTAAAAAGATTAGAACAGTCACTTTTTACTTTTGAAATCAGCGAAGAGGGACTTCCCTCTTTAAATAAGGAAGAAGTGTTGCAAAACATTTGAAATAGCTGACCATTCACAATCAACACTCCAAAGGTGCTAATTTAAACGCCAACACACAGTTTGTTGAATGCACAAGACAACTGAGAGGGGGGGATGAATTAGTTGTACATTAAAACATCAAAAACCCTTATTAACATTCAGATCCTTATTATTCCTGAAACCCTTAATCAGAATTAGCATGAAAGCAAATGAATGAAATAGCAACACATCAAATACCATGCACAGCAGAACACCAGATTTACATGGAAAACCCAAGAAGGGAAAAACCACGATGAGGATTATGTAATGTCCCCTTTTTTCAGGATCTGTACCTTTGCAGTGGTTAGCCTACTTTTTGGTCCTCATAGGCTAATGAGACATTTAGGGGACCCATTGGAGCATATTCAGTGTCTTCAACAGGCTTGGTTATCGATTTTAGTGTATACAACTTAGTGACTCAGTATATTTATTGGTAGGCCTTCTGAAGGCAATTTTGGAGCACATTGTTCATACTTATTATTTATAGTAAGTTATACCAAGGATCAGTAGTCACCATGCTAGCTGTTGGAGATTGTGTATGGATCACTCTTAGGCATTGTTATCAGATTATTTTTGAGAGTTGACAATTTAGTTATATTATTAAAGTAAAATTACTTTAATAATATTAATTATTAAAGTGACTTTATAATTTGGCGTTAAAAGGAGATTAAAGTGACTTTTAATAGAGTATTAATATTTTTAATGATACTTTATGAAATAGTAAGTCAAATGTTTTTTTTTTTTTAGACTGCAGGAATCGATCAGGTATCTGTTGCCCTATAAATTGCAGTACGCCTAGTAAACTTTTTTCACGTGACCGGTGACGCTGGTGTGACACGCCCTCCAGTATTTCAAAAAGCCAAATTACAAAAGTGGGCATGGGATTTTGGAGGAGAAGATTAAAAGAAAAAAGAAACAAATTTGTATTGATTCATTGTTTATTTGCAAAACAGAGAGAGTCGAGCAACAGGGTTTGCTGGTTTCGAAAATCAAGCTATTCTGATGACGAAATCCCTCAAATAGGACAGAGTTTGCAGGTGTGAGAGAACACCCAAGGACTCATGATTGAATAATCTCACACAGGGATTATTATCTGAGCTTTAGAGTATCCAGGATAATAATATTTCAGATTTTTAGAGAATAATATTGCAGATCAAAAAATAGAGTACAGGTTGTTATTGCTCGTCAGACTTCATTCAGCCTGCACAGGGGAACTAAGGCCATCCGTACTCTTGCAGGAAGCACTTGAGAGTTTGTTCATTGCCAGTTTCAAAAATTAGACTTATGACCTTGCATTTCAGCACATGGGTATGTTCCAAAATTGTTTAAGATGCAATAAAATAAATTGGGTTATTATCAATTTATGCATTTCCTTTATTATTTAGCATTTTGCAATTATTTCCTTCCCTACAACATTCCAGGCAAAAAAAAGAAAATCAAAAAAACAAACAACACACAAAACGGAATCACGGATCCCAAGGGGACATTATAGTGGTATCAAAGCACAACATTTTCCTACCAGCCTAAGGGGTTTCCAAAAAGAAATTTTCAAATACTTAGGGTTTGAAGATTTCAAATTATTCTAGAGTTGAAGGCTTTATGGTTGGGGTTTTGCATTATTGAGCACATTGATGTTCACCTTTAGTGTGGCAGCCATTTGAAGGGTTTGTACTGTGAATTTCATATCTCAGATTTGGCGTGGGGTCAATTGAGGGGTGTCATATTTTAAATTGGGTGCTGGTTCTGAACAGATTTATTATTGCATATATTCATGTATTGTTTTCTAAACTAGTTGCGACTTGATCCAAGCCCAGCGCCACTTCAAATAGGCATATATTAATCTGCCAGCTCATCATAGATTCAGATAAAGAAATTTGAATTATTCTTAACCGCAGTAGTTCACATAGGACAAATACCAGACGAAGACAAAACTTGGTTTTTACTACAGATAAAGACAATCAAGGAGATTCTAAGGTATTGACCATTTAATTGTGGAAAGAGGCATCAGGTCCTGCATATGTGCATGCTTGCAATAAAGACAAATAAAAATTATGCCAACCTGGAAAAGCTTTATAAGGAGTCATGCTGATTATAAAGTCAGTGCTAAGAAAATAAGTCTGTAGCCTACGTGGTGGTCAAAGGGGAGGCATTGGCTATTGCCTATGCAAGACGTGGATGCTCAAGGCTAATGCCTTAATACATTAACAAGAGATTTTGATCCTATGTTGCAGACTCTAATATCCAACATAGGAGGTATAAGTGTATGTTATAGCAGGTGATTTACAGTGGATGTGAGACCCCAGAAGGAGCCGTAAGGAATTATGGAAGCCATCGCTTATTTTTGTGAATGAATAATATAAAGACTGGATAAGAATCGTGGTAGTTTGAAAAAGCTCGATTCTCTCATAGTCGTCACACTAAGCGCCAACCGTAGCAATCCATAGCAATCTAAAGGGAAGTCTTGAAGTTGCGATTAAATTATTTCTAGAAGCCGTGGACTATAAGGAGACTGTCGTATTTTTGTTCCTGGCCACCACCTTCATGAAAGAATATTGAAGCCTATTTGGGAATTACTGATACCTTGCTAAGAGACCAAGAAGGGTGATGTGGCTACATGAGGGGGCAAAAGGGATCGATAGACAAGCAGGCAGCTAAAAGGGAAATTCTTGCGTTGAAATTGCACTAGGAAAAGCCAAACAATTGAGGCCATGTGAGCAGCCAGGAAAGGACAACAATTGCTAGCCTTCAAACTTGCTACAACAAACTTAGTACAAGTATTCATTCACAGCTATAGGAATAGCTGAGTGTTTGCAAATAAGACAAAAGGACTGAGGATAAAGTCAGTCAAAAATAATGCATACAAGGCGCATACATAAAGGGCAGATCAATGACCTTTATATGATCATTCCAAGTACACAGTTCATTTATGTAATGTCCCCTTCTCAAACCTGATCTTTCCAGTGACCGTTGGCCTTTTCTTTGGGAACCCGAAGGCTAGTCGGAAGATAAATTAGGGTTTCCTATTTTTGAGGTCATTGCTCAGAGATGATGGATTCAATGGTGGATTCTTTCTGGGTTTTCAGAGAGCTTCGCAGGGGTATGTTCATCTCGGCATTCAGAGCATTTTCTGGAATTTACTATTTTTAGTAAATTCTATTTTTGGCAGTAAACAAGATGGTCTCAGGCAGTTGACCTTCCCCTTCAGTTGACTCAAGTGGCGTATTCAGTTTCGGGTTTCAGAATGCAGTTTTGGGAAGTTGAGCTCATTTCACTTAAAAAATAACATTATAATTTAAATGTTATTTTATCACCTTGGCCTAGTCGAATGACTTAATGTCATTTTAAAAGGTGGACTCAAAGGGTGGTGCCCTCATTTAAGGATATATTTAATATTTGATGAATTCTCCAAAGTCAATGCAAGTTAATTTGGGCGCATTTATCAAGGTGATGATTTAATTAAAATATGAATATTGAGCTAAAAGGGAAAAGGACGCCATATTGAAGACAGAGCTAGGGTTTGAACATGGAGTTGGATTTTAGGGTTTCGTGAAGTCAAACGAAACTTATAAAAAGGAGTCTTGTGCTTCATTTCTTCATCTTTTGTCTATGCTAATGTTATGCTGCCGAAATGGTTGCGGAATTACTTCGAGGAATGAATGCCTCCTAGTCTAGGCTCGACTTCGTGCTTGAGAGACAGCACCTAGTGGAGAGGTTCGATTAATTGAGTGATTTTATAGTAAGTTTTGCATTGCTGTAGAGTTATTGCTTTGAAGTTCAGATTTATGCGTTTCATAACTTTTTTGGAGTTGCTGATTTGAGACAGCAGATTTATGTTTTTCATTGCAAGTCAAAAAATACAAAAAAAAGGGTTCTAGGTATTGCCTTTATCTCTTGGTCTAGGGAAGGCGATTCATTAGCTAAGGTTTCAGATTTTTTATTTAAGAATTGAATTTT
Source organism: Sequoia sempervirens (assembly GCA_007258455.2). Classification (NCBI taxonomy): domain Eukaryota; kingdom Viridiplantae; phylum Streptophyta; class Pinopsida; order Cupressales; family Cupressaceae; genus Sequoia; species Sequoia sempervirens. Next base: position 63,196 of record VDFB02104808.1, on the reverse strand, counting down.
TAAATGGAGGCCGTACCTTTCAGCCTGGCCGTACCTCTTGCATAAGCTTTGGAATTCATGTAAAATCAATCTGCAGCTTTGGGGTCAGTCTCAGGGTCTTGTGTTGGTCGCTTAAGTCATTGAAGTATATTGCATTTTATTTCGAGTCATTAGGAAGTCATATGTGAAAGATATCAGCATTTGAGGAGTTCTAGAGACTGCTGTTTATTCATTTACTGAGCAGATTTGTAACAGAAATCAGAAACAGCGTGTTGATCCTTGAAAGTCTTTTGGTTTTGGTATTCATATCTAAGTTAAAAGTGATTCTTTATGATGTAATGCTGATCCTTTGATTTCACAAGAGTTTGGCAGGCGAATACTTTTAATTTGTAAAACTGACAGTAGTACTGGCAGTCTTTCTTTCCTGTGCAAATCTGGTTGTAATTCTCAATTTCATTTGAAGTTTGTAATAGATAAATCTCCGCCCTATGGTAGCTACTTCGCATTCTGGGTGAGCAAGCACATTCTGGGTGTTGAGTAGTTTTCAGCTTTCAGCATTTCAATTCAAGCTTGCTTTCTGTAATCACTCCGTCATATGGTCGCCCCTCACTCCGCATTGGATTGGGTAGCACATACTTGACGTTGAGTTCTTTCCTGCATTTAGAATAGAAGACCCTCTGACCAATGCTCGCCATCATCGGCGCCATACTGGTTAGAGTTACAGCATAAGCAGTTTGTTTTAGATCCTCTGACCAATGCTCGCCATCATCGGCGCCATTCTGGTTAGAGTTGCTTTCTTGCACGTTTTGGTTTTCTCCTCTGACCTTAACGGGTGCACTGCTTTGTAATTTGAAATTGAAAAACGAAAAAATTGGCTCGGAATATTTCAATTTACTAGGTTTACAATTGCTGTTATATAGCTCTGCACCTATGTGATGTCCCCTCACTAGACAGTTCTCGGGAACAGTGTGTTAGCCCTTTATTGGACCCTTGTGGGCTAGCCAGATTGGTTAGAGGGTCAGTGATGCATTTTGGAGAGCTGGATTGTTCTTGTTTTCAGTGGACAGTGATTGGATCACAGTGAGCGTTGGCATTCCAGGAGTTCACAGCTTCTGACGGCACGGGATTATCCTGAGTTTTGAGCGTATTATGGAATTTTAAGTGATTAAGTTAATTATTTAACTTATACGCCTTTTATTAAAGTCACATTGACTTTGATAATATTTTATATCACTTAAAGAATGTCAAAAGGGGATTTTAATATTTTAATGACTTAAAATATTGAAAAGTGCGCTCAAGTATTTTATGGCAACTATTGAAAAAGGTCATATTAAAATATTAAAATATTTTAATGATTGCAAAAGGCCGTACTTTCTTGAAATGCGTGCCAATAAGGTATAAAGCATTTCCTGGCAATTGAAACTCATCTTTTGACTATTTCAATTTGCCTTGTGCATTTTTCTTCTGAGCATTCTCCTGTGACCAGGGTATGATCAATTTGTCCATTGAGGAACGAAAAACTCTTCAGTGTTGAGTACTTTTGAGGCTGTGAAAGGTCAGCTGAATCAGTACAGTTGAGAGCTTCACACAAAGGTTCTACAGTTGCAGATAGAGATTTCATATATGTAGTTGTTTGTTTATTGCTTACAATAATTGGGGGTTTCTACTGTGGCGCATCCTTCCACAACTACAGAGACTTCTATCAGAGATTCTATTGCTTTCTTACATGGCCATACGGCCTTCATTGGGAATTGTGCCTTCAAAAAGGCGTGTGAAGAAATAAAGTGAAACGCCTTCCTTTTGTGTGGGTTTTGGCTTCTATCATGGGCGCCTAGTTATTTCAGAACATTGTGTCCAGTTTCTGAGCAGGAGAAACCACTTCTGGAGTCTTGGCGTACTTGCATGCTTGATTTCATCATTTCCAGCTGTAGATCTGGCCATTTCTTTATTTAAAATAACTGGAGATTTTCGGGTATGTCTGTTATGCATAATCTAATTGTTTCGGTATAATAACAGCTTTTGTATTTCCATTTTGTGAGTTTTTGCTTTGAATTTCATTTTACAAGCAAAAATATGCTGCGCCCCTTCTCTTCTGTCTATTAAGAATTCTCTAAAAAACTAAGAAAACATCTAAAGACTTAAGAAATTGAGGGTTTTGAGCTGAGAGCCAACAGGGCTCATCACAACCTACAATATTATACTAGGACATGTAATGTTTGTTAAAGAATTTACATTGTAAAGAACAGATGATATTCAACTCTGCATACCAAGTCTCAGGATTTACATCTGCATTGTACCTACAAATTTTATAAAAAAATAAATTAAAAAAGTTGAATTATTGAAAAATTCAAGTATTTATTTAGTAAGTATTTTTAATTTAAATATAAAAATTAGATGGGATGATATAATTTTAAATACTAAAGCATAAAAATTAAATTATTTATTTAAAAATGTGTCTAATTTAAATATATTAAATATTAAAACATAAAAGATTAAAGTATCAATACATAAGAGAAAGAACAGAGGAGAGCAACACAGAAACAATAACTACTCTAGTTGCCACTGCTAGGATCGTTCTCTCTTCAAACTGTTCTCCGCTATCTCACTGTAGCCCCTAATGGCTCAGATGAATGCTTTGCTTCAAGAAGTGCGCAAAAACTGTTGCTACCCTTCTAAATGGAATTGGTAGGAATTCTCGCTCAAATGGAATCGGAACTGTGACTCACTCTTTATTTGGGACTGTAACTCTTTGGGATGCCGTGAACCCTGCCTGAAATTGGTGGAGATGCAGCAGCGATTTACTTCCTCGCCTCCACTCAGGATCATTCCCCTAACCTGCCCGAAATCGAACAAATCGTACCAACTCAACAAATAGGCCAACAGAACCAAACACCTCCATAACAATGACCAAAACTGCCATCCGCGACTCTGAGGTTTTTAGCACTCTCTCCAAAGTTGCACCAAGGTTTGGAATCATGTTGGATTCCATGGAAAAATGTCACACCATCATCAGAAACAAGTCGGAACCTTGTTGCAAATCAAAAAACATTTCAAGCTGCACAAACATGAACCTTGATTGATTTTGCAGCGTTTTTTAACCGTACCCAATTCTAGTACATATCATACCTGGGATCGACAAAGGAAATGGCTGATTCAGTAACTTAGGTGTTCTATCTTCACTAAGAGATTTCTATGTTGCCTTTTCTTTGCATGAGGCTTCATGACTTCTTACAAGGAAGGAGTGAAGTGCCATGATACCATAAAATTGTTGTGGGCTAATCATATTATTGATCAAAAGAGGAAAAAATACATAAGGATGTCAATTAAGAACTATGTTACCGGTCTGCAGGTACCTAGGCTTGGGTCTCGATCCGGTCCTACCCGAGTCCAAGGTCCAAGTCCGATTCCTTGTGGGTCAGACAAGGTCCAGCCCTACCAAATCCAAGCAGACTCGAGGTGTATTTTGAAAAAATTCTGACTCTTTTTTTTTACTTTTTTTACGTAAAAATATTAGATAAAGCCCCCTAACCCTAAAATTATGCCCACCATGAAGGTTTGTGTGGCTTAGAAGGTCTTAATTTGGGTCTTATTGTGAATGCAAAATGATGTATGCCATGAAGGTTTGTGTGGTTTTGGAGGTCTTAATTTGAGTTTGGTGGCCCCTCGAGCCCATTTGGGGCATTGCCCCCAAACTTCCATTGAATTCATTTGATTTGTCATGTACTCTCCTAGTCCAAGTTTCCAAGTTTGCCTACAAGTCTTCGTCTATAATATCGTCATCAAATTGGACAATCTTTCCTGATGCTTACCTGCAAGGAGAAATTCAGCAATGTAGTTAATTTTAATATATAATATGACATTCAAGTTTGACTATTTGACATTCTAATGTTTTTTATTTTTATGGTGGTTTTGTTTATTATACAATATATGATACTATGTGTGGTATTTTGAACTTAATTACTATTGTAAATATTTATATTTTTTTTTTTAATGTTTTTGTATGGATGAATCCAACCCAAAAAAAAATTGATCGAATTTGCGAACTGGACCCTCAAACCCGAACCCAAACTGATAACTTAGGTTAAGAAGAACTGGCCAACCACCTAAAACTTTTTACTAAGGTTATTAACAATAATAAGGATTATTATTGTTAATAAATAATAATTATTATAATGATGTTCTAAAATATTTATTTATTCTAACAAAACCTCATCCACATCTTTGTGACTCAAGTCAGTTCACCCCACCATAAGGATATTTAGAATACCTTGTTATGCTTTTAGCTTTAGGTTTCAGCTTGTACCCTAGTGTTTCTTTTAAATGTTGGAGCTCAGTTTGTCTCCTCGTGTTATTCTCACTCATCATGCTTTTCAAGTCTTGTTGATCTACTTTGGTCATTCATGGATATTAGTACATTTTCTTTATTTCTTTCTTTTCATGGATGGTAATTGTAGGACCTCTCCATACTGCCCCAAGAAATCAACTTTTCTTGCACCATAAGGGTTGCCGTCCAAAATTCAAAGTAAATTCTATTCAGCACTAATGATAGCCAAATTCTCCTCTGCCCAACTTGCATGGTCTTAGATACTTTATTCCTCTTTTGCATTATGTTAAATATATTGAGGATTTCCAGAACATAAAATGAGAGAAAAGTCAACTTTCAGAGCCAAAAAAAAGTCATAAATAATTACATGTTTCAAGAAAGCTGGAAACTACTGTACATTAGATGTCAAATTCCACTTTTACAACATTTAACCCAAAGCTCTAAGTTGAAGCCAAAAAGAAGAAACTATTAAAGACCATTTATAATCTTTCTTGAATGACATAATTGAAAGAAATGGATCACACATTTATTATTAGCCATTTTTTTAAAAATCATCACTCTATTTGAGATTGAATGTATTGCCTTTATAACCCACAAATGAAAAAGGGCTAACATACCTGTCAATGCGACTAATGTGATTCCTTATTGCTGAACAAAGCTTTGGACTAACAGTGACAAACATTTGGCGAAGCTTTTCTGATTTAAAATATTCTTGTTGCAAATCTTTTCTCCCAATATTACTATCTACTTCAGTCTGATTCCCCAGTGAGAAACCATGAGTAGCAAGACTTGATTGTTGTTCCTTCTGAAGAAGTCTGGTTGTAAGTACAGTTGTTTTCCCTGTACCAGAGCGTCCAAGAACAAATGAACTTCTTGGAAACCTGATTATTTGTGATTCTTCCTCATTGACCTCAAACTGAAGGTCAATCTCTGATCCATCTTTGGCTGTTAACAATTGATTTGCAATGCCAGAAGACAGAGAATAGAACTTCATCAGTAATAAGCTTTCTTCAACTTTGGCATGCTCCAATGTAACAGTTTCCTTATCAAGAGCTTCACAAGGAAGAGATTCAATCATATTTGGTTGCCGTAGAGACCTATACCAAACAAACCCAGGATCATTCTTCCATCGGGTTGGTAGTACTCTTTTTGCATCCCTGGAACAAGCTTGCATTCAGATATGAGGATTTTGATAAATATGCCAACTATGATCAATAAGCCATATTAGCTCATCCTTCTCTTATGGTAACAAAGACATGATACAGGCATTAAATCATTATTTTATCTTTATTTAGAATAACATACTAGAAACATGATTTATTTCGAAGCATTATAACATAAACCACCATTCACCAGCCAAACTTATTTCCTAACTGGAAACCATCCTTAAAAAACATTAACATGAAATGGATACAGAATTCATTGAGAGTTTTTGACAAACCAGCAATTAACAAGAAATTTAAGCATACTTGTCCTTTGCTTTGCACCGCGCAATGTACTCTGCAGTATACGTTCTGAAAATATTTTCCAAGCGTTGTCTAAGGACAGGAACTTCTTCAAGGGTAAGAACATTCCATATTTTTAACACTTGGAATACTTCCTCTCCTCGTTCAACATCAGTTGTCCACACTAAATATAAACCTGACGTCTCATATTCATTTACAAGGTTTTCCTGAGCAGAACCAGCATATTTCCTACTTTGTCGCCAACCATTAGCCAATTTTAGTATTTTATTGATTATTTTCTGCCGCGCGTCTAAACCCTTTAACTTGGTAAATGATTCTTTAAATTCGTTGCTGAACATAACCTGAACAAATAAAAATGAAATAAATTACTTCATAATCAATTAAAACACTCCTGAAACATGAACCTCCAAATCATATGAAGGAAAAGATGAGTAAAATAACGTAAGGAAGCCATGGGAAAGAAGACTATTAAGACTGCAATTCTATTGGTGGAATTAGAATTAAAACAGTATCTTTTACGAATCAATGGAATAAGAAATAAACTAAAAACCAAGCACATCATAAGTACTAAGGTGATACGTACAGCTGCCACATGCAGCTTTCTTGGAAGTATCTCTCCCCCAGTCACAGAAAATGTCAGGCAATATATTACCAATAACATAGATAGCATTTGTAAATTCAAAACCATTTATTTTCATTATGCAAATGCATTGGACTCCCTTGCAAATTACTCCACAATGAAATAAGAAATTTCACAAAAGCTAAGATTGGTGATGGATAATATGTTAATCAATCATAGATATAGTTTATCTCTTCAAAACCATTTTCATTACTGTGTATAATCATGCATACAATATTTTGCTTCAAGATTCTCACCTTTCAAGTGGTATGCATATTATTTCCAAACAAGCATAAAAGTTTTGTTGCTATTATTTCCCTTCTCAAGGGAAGCCTTTGATCTAAAATTTTCCTTGACTATACAATTTCTAATGCAGTCTATTCACCAAAGAACAACAGATCACCACTGACTTTGTTTCCCAAATTTGTACAAATCTATGTCTCTATCTAAATAATAAACCCTAATCTTGATATTTTTCTTCCACATATTGGAATGACAGCTCCTTTTGGTCATGCATCGTTACTTCTTCCAATTGTTCCATTGCCATTCAGTTAAAGGCATTTGTTTTCTTTTATTTTACAACAGAATGCATTTTCCTTTAGCAATCTCCTCATTCGCTTTACCATGGAGTAACCACATCATTCTCTTTATCATTGAGGATCAATGCATTTTTATTTTTTTTCATCCTTTCATATCTAGCATTTCTCACGTGCTAAAATCAATCTTTGTTTGTTACATAAACCTTATTATGGCAGCAGCAACCTGATAAAATCGTATCATTTTTGGTGGATTGGTTACATTAATGCCAAGTGAATGAATCAAGGGCTTCTTTTAGGATTATATTAACACTTTATCCATTTATTAGAAAACAACAGACCTCATACTAGGAAAATGAGAAAAAAGTTTGTATCAGTCATGCAGAAGAGTTACAAGGAAAATATCTCCCTATGAGCAAGTCCTCCCTATAGATTAGTCTCTCAGTTGGCCAAACCAAAGCATCAATCTCAACTCTAAGATGATTTTCTCGGGACCTTTTGTCCTTTTTAAGGTTTGAGTTCTGTTTGCGCTTGAATACACTATTGTTGTTTGTTCTCTTATCAAGTTCCAGTAACATTCTTGGTCATTTGTGGATATTATTTTTTCTTTCTTTCTACTTGCATTCATTGCAGGAAATTCAAACAAAGGATCCAATGGGGTGACCTGAACCCCTAGTTACTCATAAGCACCCTGAACTAAACCTAGCTCACACATAGAAAGGCCAATGTCACTCATGAGTAAAAATCTATTTGTCAAACATAGGGGTCAATCTATTGATGTTCATCAATCTTATTAAGCGAGCCACTTTGAGAATTCTTGTTAAGGAAATTGTTTTAAATTTTCTAAACCATAATCTTAGAATCTAGCTTTAGTGATTATTGGAAGAATCAATACACAAAATTTAAAAGAATTGGATGGCACATACTTCAATGGGTGTAGCTTGTATTTATTATTCAAGGGGAAAGTTACTTTGTAGACATAACTATCGTGGTGTTATTAAATCATGAACAGAAGCAATAAATGCATGTTCGCAAAGTGTAACATTATGTCTAACATTATATTATAAATAATACCTGGTGTAAGCATGATAAACTTGGTTCTTCACTATAGCTTCAAGAATTATTGATTGTTACAAAAAATGTAAAGTGTAATATAAGGAAGTTAGAAATCACTTAAAACTCAACATAACCAAATTGTTTCACAACTTATACTAATAGTTGCTTTGTATTTTACTTGGGTGGAAGTTATCTTTAGTGCATTGAAGCTTAATCTGAAATGAAACAACTCAACCCAAGAAAAAAATACAGCTAATAGTTGATCTCCGTGTAATATGAGGAAGTTGCAAATCACTTAGAACTCAACATAACCATATTGTTTTACAACTAATATTAATAGATTTTTTATATTCTACTTCAGTGGAAGGTAACCTTAGTGTATTGAAGCTTACTCTAACATGAAACAACTCAACCTAAGAAAAATATACAGTCAATAGTTGATCTTCAAGTATCAATTGAATTAGCCCAATTAGAGTCTATATATATTTTTAACTTAAAATCTTGCATATCTGATGAAGAATGTCAAAGTGAAGAGTACCTTTGATGTAAGATGGGCCCAAAAGAGTTGAAATTTTTACGATTTACCCATGATGGTTGTCTTGCCATTCTGAGTTATTCCCAGGTTGAAATAACACAAAAAGTCTTACAGATATTTATGCAATGAATCTCATCATATTTCATCCACAATAACAGATACAGAACAATAGAAAGACCGCTTGCATCATATTTATGCAATGAATCAATGAAACAGATATAAGGAAAGACCGCTTGCATCTACCACAAACTTGTAAAAAGTCTCCACCCCTTTTTTTTGTCGCCTCCACACAAGAATCTGCCAATAAGGAAGAAGATGCCTGATGGGATTTTAAATGCCCACACAAAGAAATATAGTCGATTAATTCATTCTTTAAAACCATGAATAAAAAAATGTCATGATATTCATTCGCTGACCCAAAGGCTTCCTTAAAACGATTTTCTAAGCGAAAGAGAGAGTGGTCTGCAATGCCAATAATAATCACATAAAGAAGAAACACATTTTTATTCATTGTGCCAAAAATAAGAACTAAGCATTCATATGGAGTGGTCTGTAAAAGCTTTAATATCACAATGACCTCCCAACAAAAAATTCTGCCACATATATCTGCCAGGAGTTTGTAACTAACGCCATAAAAAAAAGTCACCCAAAGTCAGAGGAATAAGTATCATGTAGCCGCCTCACAAAAGAAACCGATACACATGCCTAAAATAGAATTATTTTTTGTGTGAAGCCGCCACCACATAAAACAAGGAATCGAGCCATAGTAAACATATAAAAAATCCAGAAGAAATAAACTCCAGTCGCCCTCAAAAGAAATCAACCTTTTGAAAATTCAACAGCTAACATGGCAAATGAATTGGCAAGACTTTTCAACAATTGACACCATGCTGACGCAAACAGCTGAAGTAGGCAAGCAAATAGCTAAAACAAGCAGGCAACCTGCTCAAGCAAACAACCAACCAGCTCAAGCACACAACCAGGTAGCTCAACACACAAGCAAGTAGCTCAAGCAAGCAACTGGGTAGCTCAAGCAAGTAGACAAGAATCTCAAGAACACCTTGACATCAATGACAAAATATTCTAACAAGGAATTGGTGGAGCTAACGCATGAAGCTAAAGAAGTGTCATTGGGTGCGCATGGGGAGGAGCTAGATTCTGTGGAGGATTGGGAAGTAGGCCCTGATATGGAAGAGGAAAATCTGGTGATAGAAGGTCACGAATTGCTCGCCCGTCAGACGGGGCAGGAAAAACTAGGTATACATCAAAAGGAAACTACAAAGACTTCACCAGATTGTGGTGAAAGCAAAAGGTGGGGAAGAATACCTAACTTGGTAAAGCTCAAACTTGACGAAGGAGCTAGTGGGAAAAAAATGATCAGAGAAATGTTGAAAGTAGGGAAGGTTGAGGCCCTTCTTGAAGAAAGATGAAAATCTTAACATGTAATGTTCGGGTCCTAAACACCCCTAACAAAAAAGCCTGATTAAGCATCATTTGGAGATGTCTCAAGCTGACATTTGTCTAATCCAAGAAACAAAACTTTGCCAAGGTGAGCTGGAAAGCTTTGACAAAAGAATGAGATCTTGGAAGTTGTTGGTAGTGAACTCTGAAGGTCAGGCTAGTGGGATCATAACACTCTAGAGACCACAATGAGTGATAGTAGAGAAAGTCAATGCAAGTAAAAGATGGGTAGCTTGCAAGGTTAAAAGTCCTACTTCAAATCTATGTTTTCTTTTAGTCAACGTTTACGGACCAAACACTTGCATGCATAAGGAGGTTTGGAAAGAATTAGACCCTGTTTGCTGTAATCTTGCTTTCGAATTTAGTTTAATTAGGGGTGACTTTAATGCAATCTTGCATTTGGAGGATAAACATGGTGGTGTGGGTCGGAAACTACAATCCCAAATTGATTTTGAAAACTTTGTAGAGAGAAATATGTTGATTGATATTTCGATAGCCAATGGGAAATATACATGGACAAACAAGCGCAAAGGTTTTTGTTGCATTGCAAAAAAATTGGATAGGTTTTTATTCAAAGGGGACTTAAGCACCTTCCCCTTCTCCTTGGAAAGGAATATTTTACCGATCTCAGGCTCAGAACACTTTCCTATTCTTGAAATTTTTGGGGAAAAAAACCTTTTAGATGTCCATTTAAGTTTGAATGTATGTGGTTTAAAGATCCAAACTTCATGGATCTCATGAGGAAATGGTGGAATGAAGTCCTTTTGCATGGGTCAAAAATGTTTAATCTGGTAAATAAGCTGAAATTGATCAAGCAACATTTGAAATCCTAGAACAAAGATTGTTTCAAAAATATTTTTGAAGAAAAAGGGAGAATTGAGAAGGAATTGAGCAACCTAAATGAAGAAATGTGTGTCTTGGGGATGGACAACAGCAAGTTTATGAAGGAGAAGGAACTTCTAAAAAACATGGGAGAAATCCTGGCTAAAGAAGAAATCTTCTGGAGGCAAAAATCGCAGGAGATGTGGCTAAGTGCAGGTGAGAAAACACAAAAAATTTCCATAATTCCACTAAAGCAAGAAGAGAAGTGAACAAGATAACTAGCATCAAGAAAACGGATGGTAGAACTTTGGACAAAATAGAAGATATCTTAGGTATCAACAACAAATTCTTAGGTGTATCCAAAAATTATTCACTGAGGCTCAAAATGACATGTTGAGAAGCAAATTTTCAAAACTAGAGATCAAAGAGGCACTTTTCCAACTACATCCTGACAAGGCCCTGTTGTGACCTTTTTCACACATCGCCCCATTGCAAATAGGGACCCCCTAATTTTTGCTTCGTTTTGGACTTTTGGCTTGATTTTAGTTAGTTTTCTTGTTGTCTTTGTCTCCTTTCTGTCTATCTTTCCGGGGATTTTCCCGTCTTTGAACTTAAACTTGATTTTGGCCAAGTCTGAGAATTAGGGTTTGCTTTCTTCCGGCCAAGTAAAATGGAGTCTGAGCTTCACATTGCAGTCAGTATGCTTCCAGCAGGTCCTCAGCTAAATTTCAGTGAATTCTGGCGACTTGCTATTTTTAGTAAGTACCAATTTGGGGCCTATTTCCTTGGGATTTTCAAATTCTGACGATTGCACTGCACTTAGAACGCTACAAGCTACCCGCCTGACAAATTTGAGCTGAAACGGACAACTTGCTATTTTTAGCAATCCTGCATTCGAGGGCCACTTTTAGGGTTTGCATGTTGGACTTTCAGATGCATGTCCGGAGGTTCTTTGTGGGTTTTTTGAGACCTTCACGGTGATATAGCATGCAAAACGAGATGATGACTTTCAATGATTTGGGTTTCAGAGGCTATTTTTAGGGTTTGCACGCAAGATTTCTCAGCGCATGTCTGCATTATCTTTATGGGTTTTCCAAGAGCTTCGCAATGAGGAACTTGCTATCTTTAGCTAGTGCTCGCATGTTGATGATTTTTCTAGGTTTTTCTGGGTTTTTCGAGATCTCTTGGGCAGTGTAACATGCAAACTCATCCAACCGCTAGTTGGTCACTTTTTCAACCACTTACTATTTTTAGCAGGTTCATTTCGACAGCTACCCAACACTTCAGAGTCACGAACCCAATGACATGCAACAGAAACGGAGTTAAACCGAGGTCATTTGGGGCACATGCAAGACGAATTAGGGTTTCCAGCTTCGGAACCCAAAATGAGGGGTCAAATGTCAGAATTTTCGAAAACCGGTGTATCCCATTGCGATCAACATCTTTCAAGGAGTCCACTAGTAAAATTTGAAGGCAATTGGAGCACTTACTATTTATAGTAAGCCACTTCTGAAATAGGCTATAAATAGTAAGTCAACATCAGGCGTCATTGTGAACAAGCAAGTCTACCGATGAGGGTCACGGCATTCAAATTTCAAGTCAAACGGAGTTGTGGAGGTCATGAAATCAAGCAGTTGCTATAAATAGTAAACCACCTCCAGAAACATGCTATAAATAGCAGGTCAGCGTGAGGCATCAGTATGAACAGGTCAAACAAGTGATGAGGACCCCATGGCTCGAATATCAAACCAAACAGAGCTGCAGAGATTCAAGCACTAAATATTTTTAGCAGGCCTGTGCTAAGGAATTAGGGTTTCCTAAAATCTAGGGCGAAACATGACATTCATGCAGAAGCAATATCCAACCACGATCGACATCCCTCAGGCAATCAGCACACAAAGTTTGAGCTCATTCTGAGCAGTTACTATTTTTAGTAAGTTGCTACAAGTAGCAGGTATCGGTGGCATCAGACGCCAGCAACTCAATCACATCACAAGGTTTGAGATAAAGTGAAAATCAAGCTTTTTGGAGCTAGAAATCAGCTTAAAATGCAAAATTTGAGAAACTTTCTAAAAATAGAAAGCTAGGGAAAGTTGAAGGCAACATGAACAAACCATTTCAAATCAGACAAAAGCTTTGAAATTCATCCAAGTCTAATAAACTGAAAGCTCCAGCATCAAAATCCACTCCAGATGCTTGAAGAGCCATGAAAAATTAACCTAAGTCAAAAAAAAAATGGAAGCTCAGCCTCCCAAATGCACCTCATCCTGCAAACAGATGGATGAAAATTTTGCAAAGGCATTGAAACTTGAAGCTCAACTGCTGAAATGCGCCTTAGCTTGAGAGGAGAACCATAAAAAAATTCTGTGTGTTTGAAACTGCAAGCTTGACCCCCCAAAAGCGCCCAAGGTAAAGGAAAGTTGATGGAAATTTGATTAAGTCATTGAAATTGAAACTACAAAGGGCTAAATGCGCCCAAACTTGAAGGAGGCTTGAAAATTGACTAAGTACTCAAAACTTGAGGCTCCTACCCTCATATGCACCCAAGGAGAAGAAGAACCTCAAAATTCTTCTAAGTGTTTGAAACTTGAAGTAGGCCTAGTCATATGCGCCTTAGCTTGGAGATAGAAGAAAATTGTCTAAGGCAAGAAAATTGGAAGCCCATACCCCCAAATGTGCCTTGACTAAGAGGAAAAGGTTAGCAAACTTTCTAAGTGTCACAAATTGGAAGTAAGAGGGGTGAAATGCGCCCAAATGCCAAGAGGTTGAGTTGGAAATTTTCTAAGGCAATAAAAGTGGAAGTAACCCTTGCCAAATGCGCCCAAGTTGAGAAGAAGAGCTTAAAAATTTTCTAAGTCTTGAAAATTGAAAGTAGAGGTCCCTTAATGCTCCCTGACTTGGAGAAGAGGTTGGATTAATTTCTAAGTGATGGAAAATGGAACCTCAAGGTCGTGAATGCGCCTACACTTAAAGAAGCATTGGAAAATTTTCTAAGTGTGAAAAATGAAAGTTGAAGGGTCCAAATGCGCCTAGAGGAAAGAAGGTGACTCAAAATCTTTCTAAGGCATTGGAATTGAAGATAGATACCCTCAAATGTGCCCAGCTCAAGAGGGGAGATGGAAAAGATTTCTAACTGTTCGAAAGTTGAAATGTCACCTCTTGAATGCGCTTTACCTTGGGAGAGGAGTCATAAAAAATTCTAAGGCGTGGAAAGTCAAAGTTCCTTCACCACATGCTAAATGTGCCCAACTTGTTTGACTTTGAAAGACGTTGAAAAATGGTTAACTGTTAGAAGTTCCTCCTCAACAGGCTAAATGCACCCATGTTAGAAGTGAGGTTGGTGAATTTCCTAAGGAAAATTTGAGAAATTTTCAAGGCAAAGAAAGAAATGTTTGTGAAGATAAAATGCCTCGAATGATGAATTTGAAGTTGATTGCCTAGGTGAAATTGATCAAATTCTTCGTGGAAATAGTCTTCTTGATCCAGAGATGAATAAAATCAAAGTTGTCGATGCCTCAACTGGAAAAATAAATTTCTCGAAAAAGATGCAGTTGAAGTTAAAACTTTCAAAAGATGATACGCCCTTGAGGAAGATGAAATTTCTCTAAGGCATTGAAATACGATGCACAAGAGTCATATGCCCCAGCCTACAGATGTTGAAAAATCATGAAGAAAGCAAAGTTGGCTAGAAAAAAACGATGAATCCTATCAGATCCGGAGATCACTCAGACCTTGGAAGTTAAAGCATGAAAATCAGGTAAGTAAGGTGAGTTTATATTATAAAGTGTTCTAATGCTCTTCTCCTTGCTTGTTTTGCAGGAGTGTCATGTCCCCTAAATTGATTGCGATTCTCGATATTATAAATTATAAATATTGATATACAATTAAGAATAATAATTTAAATACCTTTATAATCATTACAAAATAACAAATAAAATAAATATAATCTAAAAATGATCATTGTAATTATAATTATTAATCATTATATTATAATTATGAAAATCAAAGAGGTAATTACCAATATATATATATCAAATTTATTATAATTATAATCATCAAAACAAATATATCGAAATAAATATAAATATAAATATTGAACTTCATAAATTATAAATATTAGACATAAATACATAAAATAAATATGTAACCAAAATAAATAATAGTCTGTCTATGGCAAGTCACGTCCTTCCAAATCTAAAGAGCACGACTTTCCTCAAATCACATCTCTTCTCACATGAGAGGATATAGATCCTAAGAAAATAGAATTAGACTTGGACAATCTGACCACAAACAGAGAGCAGCAGACAGGGATAATACAAAACAGATTGAATATGTAAAGCAACACTGACAAGGAGGAATAAGAACATATTCTAAGGAATGAAATGGGACCGGCAGCTGAAGAAGTATGGACTTGCAAGGAGATATAATAATAACCGCATTGAGGGGAATGAGAAATAGCTTTGGTTCTAGTGTGTGATTTAGAAGACCGTTATCAAGATCACTATCGGTTCTGTAATATTCATAAGAACCCGAGACTTTGATTGCTCATATATATTGCTGAGAATATATTAAAACATTGGAGAGATTTGGGAACTCGATATCGGGAATGTTAGTTTGCTTCCGCATCTCACAATCTTGGCTATGATTTGATTAAAGGTAAAATATATTCTGAATCGAGGGTTAATTTAGGAGTCTCGTGGCACTTAAATCTGATAATCTGTCTAAACTTGAGAAGCTGTGACAATTATACAAAGAATAAGACTGCCTTTTCGGTTTGTGCCACCGCTTAATATTATTGGATATCTGATGAATATATAGAGGAGGAGTTTAATTTCATTGGGAGCCATCTTCATATGAGCCACCGATGAAGAGAGTCGTTGATAATAAAGATTAACGTCTATGAAATACTATAATTATTCATAGCTACTATCGACCGACAAATATAATCTCATGTTTGAAATCTTCAAGTAGCTCAAGTGACGAGAGAGAGAATAGTTTTATACAATTCAATTCAAAGATAGGAAAGAGGAGGGGGGAACGGTGGAAGAAAATGAGTATCTACAGACGGATTATGTCATGTCCCCGTTTTTGGCGAGCATCAGAGATCGTAAGATTAGCCTATCATGAGACCTTCGTAGGTTGATGGAGTGGTTAGAGGGTCGTTTCGGAGCTTGGCTCAGCTTCTGATTGGCAGTTTTGATCAATTGGCTTTCGTTTGGGCTCGATCGGAGACTTTTTGCAAAATTGCTATTTTTAGTAGTTCCTGGCAGTCAGCGTGGGACCCCTGCTATTTTTAGCAGTATGGACTCATGGCGTTCAGAATCACTCCCTTTGTCGTCAGCATCAGACGGCTCGAGCATCGGGTTAATAATGAGCGAGATATTAATATTTAATTGTATTAATTAAATATTAATTTTTTTTAATGATTATAATGTAAAGTTATAATATTAAATTATAACTTTAGTGATTTGCCTTGAGGGGTGCGCCCATCATCAGAAAGGGGCCAAATGGACATTTAAATTAATATTAAAATATTTGACGGAGACTATTGAAAATAATAAAAGAATTAAAAGTCAATATTTTAATAAAACCCTATCTTTAAGGAAATCGTACTTTTCAGCATAAGAGTGGATTTGCCTTGGGTTTTGGGCGATTATGACATTTGATGAATTGAAAATTTGCCAATCTTGCCAGAGAACGAAGACCTTAGGGTTTGAGTTCGTAATTCGTTGGAGAACGAGCCATCTCCATCGAAGCAGTTCAGAGGATGTGAAATAACATCTGATTTATTGCCAGCAGAGGTTTGCTCATTCAGAGTAAACTACAGAGCTTCAGAGATTATCTATTATCAGAGTTTCTTCAGTGATTTGTATCCAGAGTATTTCCAATCATTAAGGCGCCCATTTCAGAGACTCAAATATTGATTTTTGAAGGAGCCGTACAAATTCATTAATGTTGCTGCAGGCTGTACCATTCTGACAGGCCGTACCAGCAGGGAAAGGAAGAGTTTCTTCACATAAGGCAAAACGCCTCACATATTGGTCTTCTGCCTTCTATTCTCCAAGACGCCTATCCTTTGCATTGTTGGAGTCCAGGAAAGAGGGGCCGTACATTTTAGTTAATTGCTGATTGCTGATTACAGCCGTACAGACTGTACCAGGGCCGTACCATCTTATATAAGGCGTATACCTTCTTGAGAGTGGGTCGCTTGCATGGAGGGTAGCTTATCAACTCCAGTTAGGGCGCATATTTCTTGGGCATCATCAGAGATCATCAGACAGAGGGAGAACAACCCTTTCATCTCAGCCGTACCATATTTCTGAGCATCTCCAGTTTGCTGTTTACCAGGTTTTACCTCAATAAAATATGTATTCTTCATTGCATGTTACTAGATCTATGTTGTACTGAACTTATATAAGCAATAGATGAAAAGCCTTCAAAATACTTTGTATTTGTGATGCATGTTGGCCATTTAGTATATTTTATAGAATTTATTATTCTTTCCAAGCAAGAATCGCAATCTTTAATTTATTGCTCAAAAAACATCAAAGACAGTCAAAACCCTAAATTCACAAAAAAAGTCAAAAAACCTAAAACCTTCAGAAATACTTCAAAACATCAGAAAACTGTTAGATTCGGAGAATAGGGGAAACTAGGGTTTCTACAGATTAAGGCAGAAGGTAAGTAATTTCTGTTATAAAGTAGATAATTATAAATTATGTTAAAAGACTAATCAAAGAATGAATAAATGATAATAAATTAATGGATTAAGAAGTTAGTAGAGGTTAGTGTGTGAGATATATATTTAATATATGTATATAAGATAAATATAAATATAATATGTTCATTGTATAGACAATTCATATGTTGATAAATATATTGTGGTAATTGATAAGTATATATCTATATATACACAGAGAAGTTGAGACTCATGAATACCTCGTAGAGGGTGAATACATACCAATTATATATGTAATATATATATAATATGTTATTTACGGTTATTTAATAATTATACTTGCAACAATTATTGAGTCTTATAAGTAATAAATGACTCTATTCATTCACTATGATGATAAATGGTACAATAGAATACCATCTTTGGGATCTTATTAAATATTATCACTGAAACTTATTAATCTTTAATGCTTCTAATGTCTCTTTGTGAAACAATTCTGAGAGCAAGATTTAGGTCAAGTGCCTCCATCAGAAAAGGGGTCATTACAAGTGGTATCAGAGCAACTTTCCTGCCATCCTGTGAAATAGTGTATGCAAACTTACCAAAGCAAAGGTATACTCTATAAACATATAGAACACATCCTCAATTATGCAGATCAGGTATGTCCTATAACCATTGAATGTAATCACTACTGTGACATTCGTATCATAGCTACTGGAAGTAAGGGTAAAATAAGTATCAAGATATATGTGTGTGAATAAATATCTATGTGGTCAATCTACATATCTATGATTAGTCATTTGTTTATGGTCTATGGATCATATCCCACCTAAAATTGTGATATTTTGAATAGAAAACGGTGATATTATTTTAAATATATCATGACTAGTAAATTTATAATAGGCAATTGATCAAGACAATTTACGCATGATAGTATTTGTCTAATCGATGTTATTTATTATCATCAGGCCCCTATTATAATGTTGATAATATGTTATCTTGAAATGGACGACTAACAATGCCATGATGATTTATTGTAATGTCCCCTTCTCAGCAGTGATCGTTTCTGTTGACCGTTGGCCTATTCCGGAGACCCGTAGGCTGTGCGGATGGTGAAATTAGGGTTTCCTAGTTTTGAGGAGGTTGTTGCTTGGAGTTTGGGATTCTGATTGCGGATTCTTTCTGGGTTTTCAGAGAGCTTTCATAGCGGTGTGTTCACTTTGGCATTTGGCAACTTCGCATTTACTATTTTTAGTAAATTTATTTTTGGCAATGGATTTTTGTCTGGCTTCGGATCACTTCTTCAGTTGTTTCAGCTGGCACTTCAGTTCTTGGCCTTGGGCGCATTTTTCTTGGAGAGATAAGTATTTTCATTATAATATTATTATTTTAATATTATACCCCTTGCCTAGCAGTGCAACTTTAAGTTGTTTTTAAAAAGGGGGACTTTGAGGGTCATGGCGTCATAAGGAGATAAATTATAATTTTTAATGTCAAATATTGAGACAAGTGAATTGGGACGCCCTTTTGAGAAGATTGTTTTTATTTTAAAAAGTGAAATGTTTTATTGATGAAAATGGACGCCATCTTTTGGAGGGAAAAGGTGAATTTGAAATTAGGGTTAGGGCGCCCTCTGGAAGCTTCTAGATGTTTCTCTCTCGTCTATATAATCAGGCCTCAGCTCTTCATTTGGTATCTTTTGTCTACTACACCGTTATGCTGCTGGATTGACTTCAGGCACTCGCTTCGAGGAAAGCACACCTCCTAGCATTGGCTCATCTTCTTGCTTGAAAGATAGCAACTAGTTGAGAGGTTAGCTTGTTATTGGTAGTTTTGCATTGTAGTTGAGTTTTGTTGCATTTAGTGATGATGTTCAAGCATTTTGTCGTGTTTTAGTGTTGCTGATGTTGCATTGTTGTAGGCATGTTTTGCTCATAATTCAAAAATACAAAAAGATTTCATTGTGGGTATTGCATATTTCCATTAGTCTTGCTTGGGCGCCAATTATTGTAAAGTTTTGTGATTTTTAATCAAGTGTTGGAATTTTAAGAAGAAATCGCCCTCCTCTAGGGGCCGTACCATTGTACCTTCATTGGGAATTGAGCAGAAATTAAATATCAGTGTTTTGGGGTTGTTTTGTGTCTTGAACTTGGGCGCCATCATCTTAGTTGTCATTTGCATCTATTTACTTGCATTTTGAATGAGTGGTGTGAGGTTTGTGAGTATATTTTGGTGTTACAGTGTTGCTGATAACAGAAAAACAGTCCTTACTCTGTCATAACAGCGAGCTTAAGTTAGTCTTTTGAGTTATTTGGAAGGGAAGCTATTGAGAAGACTTGAAGCTATCATTCTATATTGTTGCAATGTTGAAGACTCTCTTATAATGTGCTTAACTGATGAATTTTCTGATATTGTAAGCTGAACAGTAGTACTGTCAGCAACTTTAATATTATTGCAAATTCAATGTTTGTATCTGGCCACTGAATAAGTGGAAGAGGCTGGCTTGCCGCCTATTTACTTAGTTTGCTTTGTAATTTCCTAAGTCTCCGCCATATGGTCGCCTCTTATCCATCACGGATTGAGTAGCACATACTTGGTGTTGAGCTACATTTTTCAGTATTGCATTAGATAGGGATCCTCTGACCGAATGCTCGTCGTTCACCGGCGCATCTCGTGGTTAGAGTTCTTATTCAACATCTTCCTTTAAGATCCTCTGACCAATGCTCACACCTTGCCCACATCGGGATCCTGGTGTACATTCTGGTTAGAGTTACTTTCCGCATCGTTTTGGTTTATGCTAACCTTAACGGGTGCATGTTGCATTGTAATCATTTGTTAAAAATCAAAAAAAAATTGGTCCGGTTCATTACATTTATCATTCTATTCAAACATAGTATAAGAAGGCGACATCATTGGGTGAAGGTTTTTGCAAATCAAAATGGTAAGTATTAGGTGTGTACTTTCATAGCCCTATATCAACAATGCCTTTTATATAGTTGGAAAACAATAATTGTTAAAATGTTATAAATGATTGATAAGGGATTGGTGATTAATAGATTTAAGGACTAATGCATAGTAATAAACAAATTATTAATATCTTAAGGAATTCATGAATCCTCATAGCATGTTGTAATTGTGACTTGTAATAAGGTAAGATGCAATTATTTGTATCAACAAACAATCATGTAGTGGTTGAGGGATGGAATTGATAAGTTGAGAAAATACTAGAGTCCCTTCATGGTAGACCACCCTCATTGGATGACTACAAGTCTGCCAACGAGGGCCAAGGGGGTCATTTCCACGGGTGTTGGTTGGCCGCTCTCGGGCTGAGAAGGGAGTGCTCTAAGGGCCTCCTATGAGAATCCTTCCTCCAAACTATTGCATGGACTGCGTGTCTACCCATTACTAAATTATCATTCTGTTTCAATCAAATCATAGCGGAGGAGGATTGGACGCCCATGAAGGAGAGCAGATACTAGGATCTCTTCGAGGTAGGCCACCCTCTTGGATGACTGCGGGTCTACCCAGGAGGGCCGAGGGAGTCAATACAATAGGAGTTTATTGACTACTTTCAGGCTGAGAAGAGAGGCGCTAAGGGCATCCTTGTGTGTGGTCCACTCCTACCTCTTTGTGAATTGGTTGAGCAAAGATAACTGTTAGTTGTATATTTTACTTTGTTGTCGGCCGTAGTCGGCCTTGGTCGTAGTCGGCCAATTGTCAATAGAACAATAGTTAGTGGAAATAAAACATGTCATGTACTTTCAGGAAAGCATGTTCAGATTAATGTTATGTTAATGTTGTTATGAAATGTCGTGTCGGTTGGTTATCTAACCACCGCCGAGCGTTATATGTAGTCGGTTGGTATAGTCGGGGAAGAATTATGAATGAGTTTTTTTGTTGCCGATGTTTATACTATAAGCATTGTGATACTCTCTTGTACATGATATTTCTGATGATGAATAAATTTTTTGGCATTCAACTATGATATCTTTCAGTTTACTGTTTTATCCTATGTTCTGCACATTACAAGTTTGCCAGTAGTACGTAAGGTTTGAATCCCATTCCGTAGGCAAACATTTGGCGCCGTTGCCTGAACGGACTAGGGCATCATCTACCATGGCAGCGTAATGGGTCAACCGGTGGAAGAACCTATAAATGCTAATGAGGAACGAGAAGACTCATTGACAGAAGATTTGGTCAATTTGTGGAAAATATCGCTACGTGACCACGTGCATAGGGAATCCCACATTCGGGAGATCCCTGAGGAAGTCATCTGGGATCGGCTGGAAGTGAACGACGAGGTGAACCACCTCTTGAATCACATGCCCAGGTTACTGGCCCGCCATTTCATTATTCTGCAAGACTTGCGAGAAGAAGAGGACTGCGAGCACCAAAGGCAGCAAATCATGCAACGTTGTGAAGACAGAACCAAACGTGAGGAAGAAGAACGAGATACTAGCCGACGTTGTACTCCCGGCAATCGGCAATGACCGCTTGAACAACTAAATGCCCGTACGGCCGAACAAAGATAGGAATAGAGTACCTGACGGGCACAGGACTTCGGAAGAACAAGTTCGGCGATCACTCAGGCTACAAGAGCAAGAAAGTCGGCGAAGATGACTAAGGCAAGTCGGTAAGGAACTAGATGAGGACTTAATTGAAATCAATCAGAGCATAAAAAGAACATATGAAAATTTGACGAGAATAGACACATCGATTGAACGAGCACACCACAGTTTGATAAACGAAAGGGACGAAGACCCTTTCAGCACTCCACAGACAGGAAAATATAATCTCTATGAAAATGAAGATGAATTGAACAGTAGCATCAAACGACTTCGAGAGTTGTCCCTCTCGGACGACGACGCAGAGTTAAGGAGGGGAAGGCCAGACCTTAAGACCCCAGGGCAGAGAGAGCATCGGCGGGATCCTGAGGAGACCCACGGTGTTGAGGACACTGACGGAGGACGTGGAAGTGACTCGTACGTGGCCAAGAGTGCTGGTGACGCACAGGGACGTAGCGAGGAATCCACTAGTCTAATCGGGTCCATAACACAAGGAGGTCAACAAGGAGGTCAACCGGTAAAGATGGCTCATTTGGATCGGCAAAAGTTGCCGAAATTCATGGGGAATGGCTCTGAGGATCCCGTACGGCATTGCAAGACATGTGAGACAATCTAGATAGCCAGCGGGCAGGATGACCCCGACCAGTGGCTGAAGGCATTTCCAGCAACACTCAGAGACAGTGCCATTGATTGGTACTCGGAATTGGACCAAGCGCAGAGAGCCACATGGAGGGTCCTGAAGCAAAATTTTGAAGCAGAGTTCAAACTTCTGCGGGATGATAGTGAGATCGTCACAGAAATATATCATACCAAACAAGGCAAGCACGAGAACGTACGGACCTACAACAGGAGGTTGAAAGACTTGATCGGAAAGCTGGAGGCACAGCCGGCCGATGGTTTAAAGAAAAGATGGTTCATTGAAGGACTGATTCCCTCACTCCAGCAGAAAATGAAAGTAGTACCGCCCTCCTCGTACACCGAAGCCTACAATCAGGCGATGGATATTGAAAGTGAAAATAGGACTTCCTCGAAGGGCAAGAAGAGGGATGACGACGAGAGTGCCGAGGAAAGTGACGATGAATCGGCAACCGTACAAGCCCTTCGGCGGGATATGATGAGGATAATGAAAGAATTGAAGGCCGACAAGGACGGATCCAAAGAGGCCAATGAATTATGGTGTATGGACTGTAAATCGGAAGGTCACACAAAGGCAAGTTGCCCAAAAAAGTTATTCTGTGACATCTGCCAGGTCATGGGACACTCCATCAAGGAGTGCCCATACAATTTAAAAACCAAAAGTTCGCAAGTATTCTTCACTCAAGGCGAATAGTCAATCCCTCCAACCACGCCACCAAAGCCACAAAACAACAATGCATCCCCTGGAGGCTACCGCAACAATCGGCGAAATACGCCGAGAAGTAAAATTCAGTACGATAGCAAAGGACGACCGATGATCCAATGCCGGAACTGTAATGAATGGGGTCACTTTGCGAGGGATTGTCAGAGCGGCCAAGGCAACGGGGGAAAACGGTGCAAGTGGTGTGGACCGGGTGATCATGAAGACACCGACTGTCCGAAGCAAAAAGGAAGTATCAATATGCTGGAGGTAGCCGACGAGGAGGTCTTGGCGATTACGAGAGCACAGTCAAAACGAGCAAATTATCCAGATCCCCGTTCGGAGAAAGAAAGATTTCGGGAGGCCAAGACAAAAGTAGCCGAGGCAATGGCGAATGAAGGCAAGAACTACAAAGCTACCAGTACGTCGCTACAGTCAGAGTTGGAGAAGAATATCGTGCGGCAGGTGCTTCACACAACCGTACCCATTAAGGTAACTGATCTTTTGCAAACGATGCCTTATCTCAAAGTAGCACTGACAAATGCTATTGAAGAAAACCTTCCGAAGAGTTCACCAGAACGTACGAAACGTACACCAGAAGTGGTAGCCGAGACTGCAGATCCAATGCTACTCGCAATAAGCATCGGGAGGAAACCAGCCATCGTCGAGATGGAAATCTTGGGCATGAAACTATCTAATAATATCGTCGATGGTGGTTCAGGAGTAAACGTACTGCCAGAGGAGACTTGGAAGTGTCTGGGTAAGCCGACTCTTTGGCCCCCGACATTTCACCTTGTGGGGGCAGATCAACACGGCATCAGACCACTGGGTACACTTATGGAGCAAAAGGTCCTGATCGGCACACAACTGTTTTTGCTAAACTTTGTAGTCATCCCAATGGAGAAAAGGCGTACAATGCACTCTTGGGACGAGGGTGGTTGATCGCCGCTAAGGCAACCCACAACTGGAAGCGCAATACACTCTCAATAGAAAATCGGGGGAGGAAATACACCATTGATCTGAAGAACCAGGCCGTCAGTGAGGATCTAGCATCTTCGGCATCTGAATCTGGAGAAGACTCAGACGATGATGAGAGAAAGACAATGGAACCAGATGAAGAAGGGGTATTGGAGATTGGCAGTTGCTCGGAAGATGAGGCCAGTTCACTGAGCGGACTGTTTCACTGGCAGATGGAGGATTATGAAGTCTTCCACCCAGACTGCCACATGCTGCAGGTCAAGGAGGGGGAAGTAGAAAAAGATAATGGCTCGACTAGTGACACATTCCCACCTGAGTACGGAGAATATAAAGAAGGTATGGCAGAATTGGATGTGACGCCAGCCCACAAGTTCGAGCAGGACAAAATCATGAAGTACGAGGAACCAACGTTGAAAAAAGTAAACCTCGGGGAATCAGCCAAACCTAAGGAGATTTTTGTCGGTGATGACTGGGACCCTGTCCTGAAAGCGGCAGCGTTCAGAATCTTCATGGAATACAAAGACGCTTTCGCCTGGACGTACAAGGATTTAAAAGGCATACCACTGGAGTTATGTGTGCACAGGATTCCTCTCGTACTGGGAGCCCAGCCCGTACGAAAGAGACCGTACAGAATGAACAAAAATTATGCCGCTAAAGTACAGGAGGAAATTGAGAAGATGCTAGAGGCCGGCATCATTTTCAAGGTGGAAGTCAGCAAGTGGGTATCGCCGATCATCATATTATTGAAGAAAGAGAAGGAGCAAATCAGAATCTGTGTTGACTTCCGTAGTCTAAATGCAGTGACTATCAAGGATCCATTTCCCATTCCCTTCACCGACTCGATTCTGGAAGAAGTTGCCGAGCACGAAATGTACTCCTTTCTAGATGGCTTCTCGAGTTACAATCAGATCAGTATCGCCGAGGACAAATTAAAGACTACGTTCGTCGTCGAGGATGGGGTGTACGCATACAACCGAATGCCGTTTGGATTATGCAACGCGCCAGCTACATTCCAGAGGATAATACTCCACATCTTTGATAAAATGTCGGTAGGTAATTTCAAAGCCTTCCTCGATGATTGGTCGATTTATAGCGATAAGGAAAAACATTTGAAAGCTTTAGGCGAGTGTATGGAACGGTGTAGAGCAGCCCGCCTCGCCTTGAATCCGAAGAAATGCAGATTTATGGTGCCGCAAGGGAAGTTGCTCGGACACATCGTGTGCAAAGCTAGGTTGAAAACGGATCCTGACAAGGTCCGAGTCATCGTACAGATGGAGGCTCCCGAGAACGTCACTGGTGTAAAGTCCTTCCTCGGGCATGTAGGATACTATCGGAGATTCATTAAAAAATTTTCCCAAGTATCATACCCTCTCGACCTACTGACGAGGAAAGGCCAACCATTCGTGTGGGCCGGAGAACAGGAGAAGGCATTCCAGGAACTGAAGGATCGATTGATCAGCTCACTGTTGACGTGGTTTTTGAGACCGCACCAACACAGAATAAAGTCTCCCAACGGACGCTCTATCCTCTCTTGAACAAAGTATTCAGCATGCTAAGATTGCGAGTAAGATCATGCTTTCAACTCGTTCCTGTTAATAGGCTCGGGCTCATTTGATGTGATATTGTCGGTATTTTCAAGGGACTTACAGAATTGTTCGGCGGTTGACAGCAGACAGCTGACTAAGGGTTTTCATGTAATTCGAATGATTTGGCAGGTGAGCACGGGATTCCTAATACTAACCGGAAATGAACTGAATTTAAAAGAGTGTAGGGCCTAAGAAGTTTATGTTCTATTCTAAATGCAGGATATGTGGAGCTTCATTTCAATAGACTTCAACCGGATTTCACCTAGCCTCCGTCGGACAGCCTCAGTAAAATCGGTGCAATCTTCAAGGGAAATAGCAAAAGATGTTCAAATTATGAATTAACATGCATACACCATCAGAACGACGCATATAAGCATATAAATCACAACCGAAGTTAAATTAAGATATTGAAATTGTTGTCATATTTAACTATCAACTGTCGCTAGCAGCGGAATAAGTTTAAGCTATCTCAATGAAACACCACACATCAAAGTAAGCTACTTGCATGAATTTAAACTACTTGGATACGAAAGGAAGAAGAAACCTTGCTAGCATTTCATGACAAGACGAATTTCATCATCAATGAAAGATCTATTATCATAAAATGTATTACACAACAGTCTCCTCAAAAGTTTTCAAAGGGAAAACTTTCTCTCTTCTCCAAATTATGCAAAAATGCTCTACAATGCTACACTACTAACTCTAATACTAATACTCTCTCAATGTCTACTATTCCAAATTGCCCTAAACCGCCACACAGAGGAGAGGCAATAAATGCCATAATGTCCACCATCATCCTTCTAGAAGATTCCATTTGTAGACGCGTTCACACTGTTCTCGATCTTCTTTCTTGGCGTTGTTCTTTGATTTCTTCCACTTGAGGGTCTTCATCTTCGTTACTTGAGTTATGCTAAGTCTCAACACTTAGCCATTTTCTTGCAAATTTTCCTCCTTCGAGATTGTAACTCATTTTCATCGTGCTTCCACTTCAAGTCATCGTGCTCTGGCCTCAAAATTTCTCCTGCAAAACAAGCAAGGAGAGGGGTATTAGAATACTTCATGATATAAACTTAACTTACTTACCAAGTTTTGATCTCCAAGGATTTGTTGCCTCCACTAGCCAACTTCATGTTCAAGTTCATGCCTTAGCCAATTTTCAATCCATCCTCTTCAAGGGCGTATCATCTTTGAGAAATTCACTTCACTAACTGGAGCTCTGATACTCAATTTTGTTCATCTCTGACTCTGGAAGATTAGTCCACAAAGAACTTGAGCAAATTCACCTAGGCAGTTTCTTTCAAATTCATCGTCTGGAGGATTTCACCTTGAAAACACGTTTTCTTCACATTTGCCTTAGAAAATTTTAAAATTTCCCTTAGGAAATTCATCAACCTGGTGCCCATTTAAAATCTTTACCTTGGGATCATCGGCAAGCTGTGGAAGACTTCAAAATCAACTCCTCATCGACAATCTTCGATACCCAGAAGAAAATTTTCTCCAGAACGCGTCGAATCCATGGGTACCCAACAAACAGGTTCATTTTATTTTCCTGAATTTTGAACCTTGGAAAAATAATTTTCAACAAATTTATTCTCGTTCTTCGATCCCCTCTGAGAATTTTGCTCTGACTTGGAAAATTTTTATCGACCTGTGCAGCTGTGGCATTCACCAACTTCATCTTTGGCGGCCCATCTGTGCTTCAAGAAAAATTCCATCACCTCTCCAGACTTAAGCATTTTTCTAAGGGAGAAAATATTTTGTGCCTTAGAAATTTTTGAATCACTTCGAAAATTTTGCCTTAGAAAATTTTATATCCAACTCGATCAATTTTGCCTGTGAAAATATCAACTTCACTTAGAAAATTTTTCATAGAGGTGCCTGGCGCATTTTTTTTTCTAGCCACCACTTCGCGTTTTACTTCACACTTGAAAAATATTTTTGAAGCTCCAATGCCTTAGAAAAAAAATTTCCATCACTCATCTCATATTTGAGGAAAACCACGCCTTAGCACTTCATTTCCATCTGGCAACTTCCAACGCCTAGGCAATTTTTTTTTGTCAATAACTTGTATTTTATTTCACCACGCCTAGCATCTTGTCTTCACACATCACACACGTCTTAGAGAAATTCTCTAACACCTACCACCTTAGGCGCATTTTGTGTTTGAGGAGGACATTTATTCCTACGCCATTCATATTTTATCATTGCCACCTTCACCTTGCATGGCGCACATCACAATTTGAGGGTGAATATTCCACTTTACCACGCCTAGCAATATTTTCTTAACCTCACCAATACTTAACCACTTTCCAACTCAAGTCCACCCTTTACTTGGCGCATTCAAAGGTTGGAGAGGAAAGTCAACACTAAGATATGCCCATCTTGCACAACGCCCAGCAATCTCCACTTGTCTTTATCTTTATTTGGGCGCATTTCACCCCTTGAAGAGGATGGGCGCATTTTACCTATGTAGGAGGATGAACTTTCAACGCCTAGCTGGTGACTTTTCAGCTTCCTTTGCTTTGTCCTCACATGCCCCTTTTTGGGCGCATTTTGCC
Source organism: Sequoia sempervirens (assembly GCA_007258455.2). NCBI lineage: Eukaryota > Viridiplantae > Streptophyta > Pinopsida > Cupressales > Cupressaceae > Sequoia > Sequoia sempervirens. The sequence continues at coordinate 34,696 of VDFB02104808.1, read as the reverse complement.
TATACAGCAGGATGAAACATGTTGACCAGCTTGACTTTGCCTAATTTTTGTCTTGACATGCCCTCTTTTGGGCGCATTTCAACATGAGAGGAGGACGAGTTTCTCCCTTAGAAACTTTTTGGATTTGTTTGCATGTGAGGGGCGCATTTTAGCATAGGTGAGGGATAAAGTTTTATACTTAGAAATTTTTTTTTTGCTATCAACCCTCTTCCTTGGGCGTATTTCAACATGAGAGGTGGATAAAACCCTTTGACCTCTTTGACTTTCTTGCTTGTTGGGCGCATTTAGGCCATGGTCGAGGATATTCGTTTGCCTTAGAAACTTTTTCAACAACTCTTGAAGTGAGCACATTTGGACATGCCTTCAGGATGAAGAGTTGACTTTCATTGACCATCTTCTCCCTGGGCGCATTTAGGCCCTGATGAAGGACGAGTTTCATCCTCAAACATTTTCCATGCCTCCTTATTCACCTGGGCACATTTTGCTATGTCTTCTGGATGAAGTTCCAGACTTAGACAAATTTTCTCGTTCCTCGCCAGTATTTCATACCCTGCTATTTATAGTAAGTCCTCTGAATTTGCGTCTCTGAAGCTCGGAATGGCTTGAAATTTTGCGTACTGCATCCTCATAACCTTGTTATCCTGTCGACACTGCCATTTTTAATCACCCTGCTATTTTTAGCATGTTTCTGAAGGTGGTTTACTATAAATAGTAACCTCTTGTTTTTGATAGCTCCATTGTTCCGATCGACTTGAAATTTTGATGAGGTGCTCCTCACCACGTGACCTGTTGGCTGACACTGACGCATGCGTTCAATTTACTATTTTTAGCATGTTTCCAATTTGACTTACTATAAATAGTAAGTGCTCTGTTTGACTCGAAATTTCACTAGCAGATAGCCTGAAGGACGCTGATCGCGGTGGTTTACACCGGTTTTCGCAAATTTTGACTTTTGATGCCTATTTTTAGGCTCCGAAGTTGGAAACCCTAATTCGCTCTGCATGCGTATCAAAAGATCTCCGTTTGTCTTCGTTTTTGTGGCATTGCGATCAGCTCGTGAATCTGAACTACTGGGAAGTGGCTGCCGGGACATACCTGCTAAAAATAGCAAGTTCCTTACTGAGTGAGAATCCCCGTTTGCATGTCACACCATCGCGAAGCTCTCGAAAAACCCATCAGGAATCACCCGACATGCAAAAGAAACTTCGACATGCAAACCCAAAAAATAGCCTCGGAAGGCTGAATCCTGAAAGTGGTCATCTCGTCTTGCATGTTATATCATCGCGAAGGTCTTGAAAAACCCAGAAGGAATATCCAGACATGCAAAGAAAAACTCTGCATCTGGACCCTGAGATTTGTGCCCGAAGCCTGACTGCTAAAAATAGTAAGTTGTCCGATTTCGCTCAAATTTTGCACCTGAGTAGCCTGATATGTTCTGAATGCAGTGTGATGATCGGAATCCCAAAATAGCTGGCGAACTGCCCTGAATTTCACACTTACTAAAAATAGTAAGTACCTCGGAATCTAATAAATTTTTGCTGAGAGCCTGCTGGAAGCATACTGACAACAACGTTAAGCTCAATTTTCAATATATTCACCCTATTCGACCTCAAATTGGTTGGAAAGACTCAAAACCCTAATTTCAAACTTGGCCAGAATTTTCGCATTTTAAGCTCAACGGCGGAGGAATCCCAGAAAGTAGACCATAGAAAAGAGATAGACAGAGAGAGAGACCAAAAACCAAAGCCAAAAAGACCAGAATGGAGCAAAAATTAGGGGTCCCCATCTTGAATGGGGCGATGTGTGAAAAAGGTCACAACACTCACCCATATTGATGTATCCGGACTGGGATAAGGAATTCCACGTACATGTAGACGCCTCTAATTTTGCCATCGGGGCAACCCTAGCACAAGTTGGAGCACACGGGTTGGATCACCCAGTATTTTTTGCCAGTCGGCTACTTTCAAAGGCAAAAAGGAATTACAGTACGACCGAGCGTGAGGCACTAGGAATGGTTTATGCCGTACAGAAGTTCAGGCATTACCTCCTAGCCACGCCGTTCACTTTCTACGTGGACCACCAAGCTTTGATGTACCTAGTAAACAAGCTGATTATACAAGGACGGATGAGTAGATGGTTACTGTTATTGCAAGAATTTACATTCACCATCATCGTACGGCTGGGAAAAAGCCATGTTATTGCCGATCAATTATCTAGAATCCGGTCGGGTGAACCTGCAGAGGGTGGGGTGAATGAAGACTTTCTGGATGCACATTTATTTCAGATTGCAATATTGCCCTCATGGTACGAGAAGATTGGAGACTATCTGTCCACATCCACGTTTCCGAAAGATATGCCACCAGCCGAACGGAGGAAGATCGTACTAAAAATTAAGACATTCCAGTTGATCAATGGGTTACTCTACAAGATGGGACCCAACCAGATACTTCGGAGATGTGTTGTCGAAGAGGAAATACCTGGCGTACTAAAAGAGGCACATGAAGGATTGGCTGGCGGCCATATGGGACCTGATGCTATAGCAAGGAAAATTCTCTTGGCAGGTCTATGGTAGCCGACGATGCACACTGACGCCAAAGAATGGGTGGTAGGCTGCGACACTTTCCAGAGGGTCGGGAAACCATTGAAGCGAGATTTCATGCCACTGCATCCCTCACAGCCTCAGGAATTGTTCGAACGATGGGGGTTGGACTTCATCGGACCGTTGAAGTTGAGTCACTTGCATCGATGCCGATATATTGTGGTCACTACAGAATATCTAACGAAGTGGGCGGAAGCTCGGGCGTTGCCAGACAATACAGCACAAAGTACGGCAAGATTCATCTATGAGCAGATAGTAACACGGTACGGCATCCCCATTCGGATCACGAGTGATCGTGGAGGACACTTCGTTAATCATGTTATCAGGTTGATGACGATAGAGTTCCGAATTTTTCACAACCTGTCAAGTCCGTACTACCCGCGAGCTAATGGCCAGGAGGAGTCTACAAATAAGGTGCTCGTGTCAGTGATTCACAAATCATGTGGCATGGAAGAAGCTGACTGGGAAGAAAGGTTACCAGCCATCCTATGGGCATATCGTACAACGTACAAGGTAACAACGGGCCACATGCCATTCCAATTAATGTACGGTCAGGAGGCGGTGATGCCAATGGAGTATATGGTACCAAGCCTGAGGATAGCCGTGGAGAATCGGTTGGGCGATACCGAAAGTTTAAAGGAAAGACTATACCAACTGAATAAGCTGGACGAGCGAAGAGTGATGGCACAATGGGCAACGGAGAACATGCAACGGCGATGGAAATATTGGCACGACAAGCATCTCCGGCAAATGAATTTCCGACCGGGACAGTTAGTTCTGAAGTATAACGGCCGTAACAAGATCAAGCCGGGGAAGTTTAAAGTTCATTGGTTGGGACCGTTCCGAGTACGGGAAGTAGGTGACAATGGGTCTATAAAATTACAAAATCTCGATGGGTCACTGATATCAGAGGCAATCAACGGATCGAAGCTAAAGCCATATCAGGAGAGAAAAGAGAAGAATCCTATCTCCATCAACATGTTGGGCTATGCAACAAAGGAAGACTGGCCTGTGCAAGTTGAAAGCCCGAGAATACAAGACTGGGGACTGGGAGGGCCCGGATATGTAGCAGACAATGTCTGGGCAGAATCAGGGTGAGATCAAATAATTGAAGAGAGGCTGGCAGAGAAGCGAGTAGAAGGAATTGCAGTACCACGAATACACAAGCACTTGACCAATGCAGTATTTGGAACCCCTGCATTGTGGCGTCGAATGGGGGGACATTGGCACTATGTAGCCCCTTATGAAGGAGTAAAACGGGGATATATAGCCAAGGATTTGGACGCGGAAGCCCAAGCGGAAAAGGAGAAACAGGCAGAAAAACAAAATGAACCACAAAAGGATGACGAGGAGGAATGGACTAATGAGCAATGGGATGCTTATTTCGAGAAGAAGGCCCCTTGTTTAAGGACAGTGTTGAAGACAGAAGATATGTTTGTGTCAACAGTGGACGGGTATACAGAAGATCTTCTGAAACAAATGCGTCGAGAAAGAAGAAAGATACCAAGGGTTAGGAAGATCGCAACTCAAGAGGGACTCTGGAAAATTATTCCTAACCTAGCGGGACCACCGACAGTACAAGGCGACGATGTTACGTGGTATCAACAATACGGCGGAAGGTACATCGACGGAAGTTTTCGAGGTATTGGTCCTGCCCCTTTACTGGATAAATGGTTTGATATAGAATATATAGGAACCTGTTGCGAGGAAGAATGTTATAAACGGCCACCACACACATGTAAATGGTATTACACTTCAGAATTAAAAGTTCGGATGCACAGTGAAGCTAGAGGGATAAAAAGAAAAGAAGAGAGAAGGGAGGAGAGAGAAAATGAACAGAAGTGGAAAAGAATAAAAAGAAAAGAAGAGAGAAGGGAGGAGAGAGAAAATGAACGAAAATTGGAAATAAATAGAAAAAAAGCTATGAAAATAAAAGAAAATAACAGAGTAAGGAGGAACAAGGCTAATGGGAAGAAAAGAGAAAAGAAGAGAAAAATAAAAGAAACGAAAGAGAAGTCAGAAAAGTAAGCAAACGAAGGGAGAAAAAATTAAATAATAAATTAAATAAGTCGGCCATTAAGAGAAGTATTAAATTAAATAAAGTGAGGCGAATTAAAATAAACGCCTGGAGCATTAAACAAACCGTACGGCCAAAAGAGAAATCGACTGAGGGGAATAAATGGCGAAAGATTAAAGGAAAGAATATTAAAACAATAAAAGATGCCAAAGCTCGACTAGGAGGAAAGGCGTATGGCCAAGGGGGAAGGCAGTTAAAGTTAAAAATGAAATAAATATAGAACCCAGACTTGTACGGCCATTTGAAGAGGCGACAGGTTGGAGACAAGACAGAACACGGCAAAATCACAGAGGGAAGGAAGGGAGTAAGAACCCGCACGAATTTATCAGTTGCAGAGGCGCACCAAGCACAGGGAAGGAGCTCGTACAGAATTTAGAAAGGCCTGAAGTCGTACGGCATTTAAGGTATTCTCAAACCGTACAGTATTTTCAAGTTTCCCAGTATTCATTGTCAATAGAAATCGTACGGCCTTTGCAAGTTGGAAATTTTGCCAAGTACAATATCGTACGGCCATTCCAGACTAAAATTGGTGCCAAGGTTGACATTGTACGGCCATTTCAGTGTATCAGGGATCTTCAAATCGTACGGTATTTAAAAATTCCTCACTTTGCATCCAGTTGGCCACTGGCAGTCGTACGGCATCCATTACAAATTGGAAATTCTGTTGAACTTGATATCGTACGGCATTTTGTTGATTCCTTTCAAGTCGTACGGCAATTTGCTGAATTCCTCTAGGGCGTACGGCATTCATCACAACTTGGAAATTGTGCCAAACTCTACATCGTATGGCCGCTTACTGATCCTCTCCAGGTCGTACGGCATCAGCACATCAGTGATTTCCAAGTCGTACGGCATTAGGACATCAGAAGATTTCGTACGGCATCAGCATACCAGAAGAATTTGTACGGCATCATCCTAACAGTAGGAATCGTACGGCATTCACAAGACTTCCAAATCACACAGTGTTTCCAGGTGGTACGGCTTCCACAGTGCTTCCAGATTGTTCGGATTTCACAGTGTCTTCAAACCGTACGGATTTCACAGTGTCTTCAAACCGTACGGATTTCATAGTCTCTTCAAACAGTACGGCAATTACAGTGCTTTCCAGTTGTGCGGCAATCACTAGGTTCCCAAGCCATACGGCCTCAGGGTTGCAAAGTCGTACGGCCATTCATCCAAATCGTACGGCCTTGGCAGATCATTTTGCAGTTCAGTTTCCGGCAATTCGGCAGTTTTTGGCACTTCGGCAGTTCTCGGCAACAGTTCGGCAGTTTTCGGCAGTTCGGCAGTTTTCATCGGCAGTTCGGCAGTTTTGATAGTTTCGGCAGTCTTCACAACTATCTCGAGAGTTATAAAGTCAGCTGGAATCGCCGAACTGACAGAAAGATGGACAAGGGAAAGAAGGCTATGCAGCACCAGCCAAAGGTAGCCTCGGCGGGGAAAAGAAAAAGGATGGACGCCGATAATGAAACAATGACATGGGAGAACTTGACCGGCAACGAGTGCAAGCAGTGGTGGCGAAGCACTCCCGACGACCACTCCCTGAAGGTTGCGCTTCGACACGCTCGGGTAGACAAGGCTGTGCTCGTGCCCTTCTTCAATTCTCGGGAGTTTGAGCCGTGGCTGAAGGCGAGGGTGGATAATTATTGCAGGCATACGCACAAGTCAGTCATTGATTACAGAGGTTGCCGAGTGACTATTTCATTTTGGCCGCAGGACTTTGAGCGGGTGTTTGGCGTCCCAGCGTCGGGAATAGGGGTTAACAAACCCAAGAGGATGACACAGGAGCACAAGGAATTGTTAGTCAAACAGGTGTGTCGTAGCGACTTGTCAGCCGAAGAACAGCATACCATATGGAGTGCTAGCAATCGAGGCCTCCGGATAAACCACTTAGCAACAGCAGAATGGAAATGCTTGCTTGACTTAATGAAATGCCGACTCACAGGTGCTAGCCAAGCGTCGGACATTGCTTTATGGCTGGTTGATTTCATGGTCGGACTCCGCGTTGGCCGAGTATACAACTGGGCGAGGCTACTCACAGAGCGGATGAGGGATTTTTTAGCGCAGAGGCATAAGGCCTTCTACATGACCCAGCACGCCATAGCCCTCTTTCTGGATGCCGTTCACAAACAGGTGCCCGAGGGCAATTGGGGTCGGTTGCGGCCACTTACTCACCTGGATCCTGGATGGCCGACCGTATTCTACTGGTCGGAACTGGAAGTAAAGCAAGCAGGCGAGGGCACAGCTTCGGGAAAAAAGAGGAAATAGAAGGAGGCATCGGTGGAAGAGGAAACATCAGAGGAGGAGGCCTCGAAGCAGAGCGATGCATCTGACAGGGAGGAGCCCATTGACTTATCCTCCTCGCCCTCGGAGTCTAGTCCACCGGCCGATGAGGAGGTGTCCGTCACCATCGGGGGTCAGGAGGCAGGTGAGATTGACATACCAGTATTGCAGCCGGCAGGATTTACTCTTCCGGCACCGCCAGTCAGCCAGAGCACACACTCAGTCACGTTAACCCTTCCTGTTGCGCTAGTTGGAGCCGAGCGAATGTTGAGGGTAGCTGCTTCACTACCAGGGGCATCGCCAGGGTGGGCACCTCTCGCCACCACGACATCACAGGGGGCAGTCACGGTCTCGGCAGGGTCCACTGCCTCGGTTGAGATATTGCCAGCAGTATGTTCTCTTACACCACCGCCAGCATCGACAGCGACAGGAGTGGCAACCTCGGCAGCAGGAGCTGGGGGAATGATGGAGGCCACTGAGACGACGACTCCAGCCCCAGGAGCACCCGGAGTAGCACAGATCAATAGCTGGTTGGGATCGGTAGGCCTCACATTGGACGTGGCCGAGCAGCCAGACCAGCAGGAGAAGAGTCCCTCGGAGGGACAAGGGAATGAGGACGAGCCAATCATTCACACCCAGCAGAGTGAGACGGCCAGACTTGGCGAGGACACACTTGCACACCCGGAGGCTAGCATAGCAGAGGCACCAGAGACAGCCATTCATGAGCCTCAGCCGGTAGTCGGGGAACCGCCCCAGGAGGAGACAGAACATGGTATACCTTCTGATGATGAGAACGAGGAGGGTGCTTCCACGAAGGGATTTGTCGTGGAAATGTCACAGCCAGACCCGTCGGACCCAGTAGGCATGGTGCAGCGATATGTGCAGGAGCTCGAGCATATGGGCAGATTGATGATCCGAGTGGGACAGGTTTCCAGGGACCTGAGGATTGGCCGATCGCCTCTAGTGGGCCAGGAGGTTCACCGCATCCGAGGATTTGTGCAGATGGGGTGTGAGGCGGAGTTCGCACGGATATTTGGCGAGGGGTGGCCAGCAAGAGAGACTCCTGCTATGATGAGAGCCTGGCGAGGTCGACCACCAAGGCTAGTTGGGCGGGATGCAGGCGTTCTGGAGAGTCTATACTACATTGAGCTTGCCTTCCGAGATGTCTTTATTCTGATGAAGCGCCAAATATTTTCCACCGAGGTAGCAGTATCACGTCGAGTGGATGCCTATAGACTCCTGCAGAGGGTTAAGGATGAGTCCGTTGCGACCATCAAGAGCATTCAGAATGACTTGACTGAACAATCTCGGCTTGCCAGTGAGAGGGGAGCTCGATTGGAGGTCCTGGAGCCTCGGGTGGCAACCTTGGAGGAGGAAGCACAGCAGAAAGAGGCAGCATGGCAGCAGCGAGTGAAAGCGTTGGAGGATCAGTTGGCTACAAAAGAGGTGGAATTGGCGGCCAAGAATGCAGAAGCGGAGAAGGAAAAGAACCAACTGATGGAGGCAGCCCGGATGGTAAAGGCGGCGAGGGAGAGGGAGATCCTGGCAGATCGGCAGCTTCGCACACGTACGGAGGAGCTGAGGCACCTGCAAGCAGAGCATTCTTCCACCACTCCGACGTCATCTGTGCATCCAGGGACACACTCCCTTCCCCCTACTTCTCAGTGATCTTATCTTGTTGTATGTATGTCATCTGGAAGACGACTTCTTTTTTGGGGGGGATGATGTTGTATATTTTACTTTGTTGTCGGCCGTAGTCGGCCTTGGTCGTAGTCGGCCAATTGTCAATAAAACAATAGTTAGTGGAAATAAAACATGTCATGTACTTTCGGGAAAGGATGTTCAGATTAATGTTATGTTAATGTTGTTATGAAATGTCATGTCGGTTGGTTATCTAACCACCGCCGAGCGTTATATGAAGTCGGTTGGGATAGTCGGGGAAGAATTATGAATGAGTTTTTTTGTTGCCGATGTTTATACTGTAAGCATTGTGATACTCTCTTGTACATGATATTTCTGATGATGAATAAAGTTTCTGGCATTCAACTATGATATCTTTCAGTTTACTGTTTTATCCTATGTTCTGCACATTACAAGTTTGCCAGTAGTACGTAAGGTTTGAATCCCATTCCGTAGGCAAACAATAACTTGGGGTGTTTTAATGCCTATTCAGTTGCTCAGAAACTTACAGGTTGAATGCATGATTACATATAATTTACCGGTGATTAATATGATAAGAATAGTTTTCATGATTTCATTATGTTTGGATTAATATCTTTTCAAGTTAGTATTTTTTTTTCATGAAGTATGATTGTGTCTCATTAATGTATTTACTTGATGACTTGAGATAGTGAAGGGGTCCTTGGTGTAGTATGGGATGCATTGAATCCCCTTTTTTCCAACTGTCTAATGGTATATTCATTCAAGTATGATTGTCTTTGAGTGTATACTTTATGACTTATGGTTGAATTTGCAATTGAGTGTATACTCTATGACTGCATTTGTATTTGAGTGTATATTCTATGATTGAGTTGACTTATGACTATATTTGAGTGTATATGATCTTGTATTCATATTTGAGTGCATATTCGAAATGTATTTGTATGCAAGTGTATACTCTCTACCTTTGTATACTTTATGACTTTGAATTCTAGTGTACCATTCATTACGATGTATTTGGGTGTTTTTGTTTCTTGGTTAGCATCTTGTTTACTTTGTGACTAATGTACATGACTACTGCATTCTTAAGTGTATGTTGTATGTAATTGTTTTATTTGTTGAGTGTATCTACGAGCATTCTTATATGTGTGATAATTTCATTATGCTTCATGCTGTGTATTTATGTGTATAATTGAGTGTCCCTAATTATCTTCTGAAATCTAGGCCTCATAATTACACTTCATGCATCTCGGGTGTATTTTTACCAAGTGCATTTATTCCATGCATAGAAGTAAATTTGAGTATACTTGAATGCTCTATATATTCATGTCTTAAGTAATTCCTCTATGTATGAGTATGTTTGGATTGCATACCTTGCCTGAGTTTATATGCTCTACGCATGTACTACAAGCTCTTATTCAAGTGTATTCAAGTGTATACCTTGCAACTTGTGTATTCAAGTGCATGCTTTATGGCTTATGTGTATATTCAAGTGTATTTCTTTTCCTAAGTATAATTATATGGTGTACATGCCTTGTGTGTAATTTATTGTTCAATGCTTAATCGTGTGTCTTACTCCATGTATTTACAAGCATATTTTTTTTGTGTAATCTATGATTATGCTCTATACATGTATTCATGGTTGCCCCCCTACTTTGTATTTTGTATGACTAATATATATATTTAACTACTCTGTGGATAACTTCGGGATGCGTCTTCATGATTGGTGTGTTTTCAGTGTGTCCACTCCATTCTCATGCATACTTGCAAGCATATCTCATGCTTTATATATTCAGGTGTTTACTTCATGAATACTTAATGCCTTATGTATTCAAGTCTATGTTTCATGTTGGGGTGTGCCCCATGCATTTATTCATATGTGTGCTCCATGCTTATTGCTTACGTGTATTCAAATATATGATTCATATCTTATGAGTGTGCCTCATGTCTTACATGCTTGCCTTATGCCTAATGTGCTTTAGCATGGTTACTATATATGTATATTGCTACCATGTATGCTCTATTTATTGAGTGTATACCTTGATTGAACATGTATACTTCTTCGAGTGTATTTACATACTTGGAGTGAATTAATGTACCTAAGTGTATGTATCTTGTGAGTAGTTATGTATTGCTATATATTTGATGTGCCTCCAGTATGATTACTCCATGAAAGTTCTATATGTGATTAATTCATATTAACAAGATTCCTCATACATGAGTGCCCTCTTAATGCCTTGAAAATGCTTCGTAACATAATACCTTGTATGTACTGGCATCATTACTGATGTGATTGTAGCTTACAATATCTTATGTGCATCCCTTGTGATTGTTTCATATATGATAAATTGCTCCATGTATAGTATGTGTTCAACATTAGTGATTATAGGTGTGTATCGTATGTCGTCGATTGCTACATGTTTGAAATATTTTCTCTATGTCTAATGTGTATAATCAAAGCATCTTTAGCTTGAGTGCTACGTGTATGACTTGCATGTAACCTTTGCATGTTTCCCTCATAGTTAAACCATGTGTGTTTAAAACCGCTTGTGCTTAACAATGATAAAAATAACTTTCTTAGTTGATTAGTTGTAATCTGAGTTTGAGATTGCTTGAGGACAAGCAATCTTGGGTAGGGTGGACTGTCATGTCCCCTAAATTGATTGCGATTCTCGATATTATAAATTATAAATATTGATATACAATTAAGAATAATAATAATAATAATAATAATTTAAATACCTTTATAATCATTACAAAATAACAATAAAATAAATATAATCTAAAAATGATCATTGTAATTATAATTATTAATCATTATATTATAATTATGAAAATCAAAGAGGTAATTACCAATATATATATATATATCAAATTTATTATAATTATAATCATCAAAACAAATCTATCGAAATAAATATAAATATAAATATTGAACTTCATAAATTATAAATATTAGACATAAATACATAAAATAAATATGTAACCAAAATAAATAATAGTCCATCTATGGCAAGTCACGTCCTTCCAAATCTAAAGAGCACGACTTTCCTCAAATCACATCTCTTCTCACATGAGAGGATATAGATCCAAAGAAAAAAGAATTAGACTTGGACAATCTGACCACAAACAGAGTGCAGCAGACAGGGATAATACAAAACAGATTGAATATGTAAAGCAACACTGACAAGGAGGAATAAGAACATATTCTAAGGAATGAAATGGGACCGGCGGCTGAAGAAGTATGGACTTGCAAGGAAATAGCTTTGGTTCTAGCGTGTGATTTAGAAGACCATTATCAAGATCACTATCGGTTCTGTAATATTCATAAGAACCCGAGACTTTGATTGCTCATATATATTGCTGAGAATATATTAAAACATTGGAGAGATTTGGGAACTCGATATCGGGAATGTTAGTTTGCTTCCGCATCTCACAATCTTGGCTATGATTTGATTAAAGGTAAAATATATTCTGAATCGAGGGTTAATTTAGGAGTCTCATGGCACTTAAATATGATAATCTGTCTAAACTTGAGAAGCTGTGACAATTATACAAAGAATAAGACTGCCTTTTCGGTTTGTGCCACCGCTTAATATTATTGGATATCTGATGAATATATAGAGGAGGAGTTTCATTTCATTGGGAGCCATCTTCATATGAGCCACCGATGAAGAGAGTCGTTGATAATAAAGATTAACGTCTATGAAATACTATAATTATTCATAGCTACTATCTACCGACAAATATAATCTCATGTTTGAAATCTTCAAGTAGCTCAAGTGACGAGAGAGAGAATAGTTTTATACAATTCAATTCAAAGATAGGAAAGAGGAGGGGGGCACGGTGGAAGAAAATGAGTATCTGCAGACGGATTAAGGCAGAAGGTAAGTAATTTCTGTTATAAAGTAGATAATTATAAATTATGTTAAAGACTAATCAGAGAATGAATAAATGATAATAAATTAATGGATTAAGAAGTTAGTAGAGGTTAGTGTGTGAGATATATGTTTAATATATGTATATAAGATAAATATAAATATAATATGTTCATTGTATAGACAATTCATATGTTGATAAATATATTGTGGTAATTGATAAGTACATATCTATATATACACAGAGAGGTTGAGACTCGTGAATACCTCGTAGAGGGTGAATACATACCAATTATATATGTAATATATATATATATAATATGTTATTTATGGTTATTTAATAATTATGCTTGCAACAATTATTGAGTCTTATAAGTAATAAATGACTTTATTCATTCACTCTGATGATAAATGGTACAATAGAATACCATCTTTGGGATCTTATTAAATATTATCACTGAAACTTATTAATCTTTAGTGCTTCTAATGTCTCTTTGTGAAACAATTCTGAGAGCAAGATTTAGGTCAAGTGCCTCCATCAGAAAAGGGGTCATTACAAGGAGGAACGTCGAGACCAGGTGGTGATGACTTGAAGTGATGAAGCAAATAGTCCAAGATGATAGAATCATGAAGCGAGTACTTGGAAGAAGTGGCTAAGTGTTGGAATTTCTCCTCAAAGACCCAATATGCACCCAACGCAGTCAGGTGAATGGCAAGCATGAATGATTGAATCCAAGACAAGAGAATCTTCCAAGTTCAGAATGAAGGAAAAGATGAAGGCTCGGGCGTTGAAGAGTTAAAGAGCGGTAGGAAGGAGGAAAATCACCATCAAACAGGTTGAAAAGTTGCCGCCTTGAAGTTTCAGATCGAAAACATGCCTGCCGTACTAGTCCAAGAAGTTGAAGCAGGGTGAACGCGTCTATGAACAGGAATCTTCTTGAAAGTGGTGGACATTAATTGCTCATTTATTACCCCACTCTTCTTGGTGGCGGTTTTTAGGGTTAGGGTTTATGCGGCTCAATCTAAGCCCTTCATTGTAATTGAATCTGAGCCATCCATTGGACTTGGCCAGCTATATAAAGGGGCATCCCCCCTCATTTGTAATTCAGTTAGACATTAGATTAAACAGTAGACATAGAGTAGAGAGACATCTAGGTGATAGCTTAGAAGTAGCTTAATATAGATTGATAGTGTAGTTGAAGAAGAGGGAAAGTTTTCCCTTTGAAAACTTTGTAAGAAATTGTTATGAACACTCTCTCAATAAAAAGGGTTTTCATTGATGGTGAATTTCGTCTTTTGTTGTGAGTAGCTAGCAAGGTTTTTTCGTCCTCCTGATTCAAATAGTAGCTTAAAGTAGAGTAAATTTCATTTCATGCAAGTAGATAGCAATAATGGAATGTGGTGTTTGATCTAAGCAAGCTTCGCTTATCCATACCACTAGCAAGCTCACTGATGGTGTGTTCGCCTTGTGCGGTCAACTGGAAACGTTGTGGACATAACTTCAATCACAGTTTGAATGATGCTATTTGTCGTTGTGATGGTATCTTCATGTCAAGCGGTGGTTTGAATACCTTTAGTCACCTCCCTTGAAGATTGCACCGACTCCACGGAAGTTGTCCGACGTGAGGCAAAGCGAAGTCCAATTGAAGTTTGTTGAAGTTGAGCTCCATATCCCGCACTTAGAATAAATTTAGACTCTCTAAACCCTACAACCATTTTAAATTCAGTACTTTCTGGTTAGTATAGGAAACCTGTGCTTCATTGATAAATCTGTCGAACTGCGAAAATCCCTTTCTCTGTTGCTGAACGATTTTGTAAGTCCTCTTGAAATACCAGCAAATCACATTGAGCCAACTGAGACTATTCGCATTGAAGGAACCTTGGAGTTGAACGCACGAACTCTCTCACAATCTTAGCGTGCTAGATACTTTGATCAAGAGAGAATAGGGTAGTCGTTGGCAACTTTATTCTGCGTTGGTGCAGTCACGAAAAACACATCAACAGGCCCCAAGCTCGAATGGGTTTCCAGCGGCCTTCTTTCAACATTGTTGGGAGATAGTTGGGAGTGATGTGGTGGAGGCAATTGAAGACTCTGGTCCACGGGCAAGGTACTGAAAGAAATTAACAATACCTTCATCACCTTAATTTCAAAAAAAGAGAAACCAGAAAAATTAGAGGAGTTTCGTCCAATAGCTCTATGCAATACCATATACAAGATCTTGGCAAAAGCTATGGCGAATCATGTCAAGAAGATTCTCCATGGCATAATCTCCAACAAACAAATTGGTTTTGTACCTAGCAGATCAATTTTAGATGGGGTGATCATTGCCCAAGAGGCTATTCATTCGATTTCAAAAGAAAGGAAGCAATCTATGTTGATAAAACTTGACATCAAGAAAGTGTATGACAAGGTAAATTGGAAGTTTTTATTCAAAGTTTTAGAGGCTTTTGGTTTTCACATTGAATGGTTAGATTGGATCTTCAATTGGATTGCTTGTCCAAGATACTCAGTTCTGGTAAATAGCACTCCGGAAGGCTTCTTTGGTGCCTCCAGGGGTCAAACAAGGGGACTCCCTTTCCCCCTTCTTATCCATTATCATGGCAGAGGCTTTTGGCAGATCGGTCTCCAAAGCTGCTGAGCTGGGAAGGTTAGAAGGAATTCAAGTTACGAGGGGTATGCCTGCAATCACGCATCAGCAATTTGCTGATGACACCATGTTATTTGGATCTGCTGATGACACCATGATGTAGTTTTTATCATTTGTTCCTAGCAAAATTCAGTATGGTAACAAAGCAATAATGGGATAAATGGAAGGTGGATGAAAATGTGCTTTCTCTAATACTAGTTATGAACAAAGTTGGTGTTTTTCATTTAGTTTTGAAACCAGTTAATTGGCTCTTACAACTGTCGAATGGGTTCATTTTTTGCAAATCTGCATGCTGATCTTGTGAAGAAGTTGAGATATTGATGAAATGTGAAAAACTAAGGGAGTTCTAAAGAGGAATCACTGAATATCTGAAACAATTTTTGGTGGATTGGACTGCAATACACTAGCACAACCTTGAAGATATTTCAGCAAGCAGCAATGAAAAATAGTGTACATCCATTTATTTACAGACATATAGAGATTATAGCCTGTACATACACTAGACATGTAGCCCTTGCAGTTGATAAGTTTACAGTATCGTTAAAGCATCCTATGGCTCACCCTGTCCTCTTTTTCTATCAATTTAATTCAGTTTTAGGAAAATCTTGGAAAATCTGTCCTCTTCACCCTGTAAGGTTCTTGGCAGCATAATATTACCCACCGAATTCTTCTTCGCTCCAGAGTTTGAAATGCTGCTCATTTCTGCAGGATGAACAGTAAAGAAACTCATCACAGAGAGAATCAAATTTGAAGTTTATTCCTTCCAATATTTTTGTGAGAGTTTAAATGAACTGGCTCAATAGTGTTAGTACTTGGTGCCAACAAATAATAATCATCAATGCAAGAGATTAAAGGGAAAACGTAATTTTTGATTAGGTGGGAGTTTATAAACCTTTTGTCTTACTTTTGTGAGAAAAGTAAGATATACTTAAGTCAGTCATACATAGGACTTTGGAGTGCATGTTTAATTTTGTACCAAAATCACCTTTAAAGACGAAGGAGGTTTATTTACTAATGGGTAGGTAAGTTGGTAAAATTATTCATGTGGAGGGAAAGGCATTATAAGTTTGAGCCTCTCAAGTATGAAATTTTGAGACATATCCGTAAACTTTTTCTAAGGAGAACTAAGTTTTTTGGGGAATTTTGCAATTGGAGATATAAGGGTATTATTCTAGTAAGGTGCATTTTCAATGGAAATTGACATCTTGAAAATGAATTGTTTTATCATATCACCCTATGCTTGTACTCTCAAAGCCATCAACACTACACCTAACAAGGCTTTTAGAGACTCAAATTTATCTAATGTAGCAACTGTTGAAGCTCCACTAGATGTTGACAGTGGTAAAGAATTAATTGATGAAAAATCATATATTAAGAAATCCACACTTTGAAGACAATAAGAAATGTATTGTAGATGAAGCTCAGTATGGATGGTTGTCCAAATAGTTCAAGAGTTTGTGAATCTTGGAAATTGTACCCTTACAAGGGTTATAGGACAATTTGATAGAGCATTGTGGATGTAGCTCAACATAGATGCTTGTCCAATAATTTTAGAATTTAGATAGGTGGAATCCTAGAACTCAGGAATTCAGTTCAAGAATTACACCTTGGTTGAGTTCTTGACCCAACAATTGTTTTCAAAGAGAAGCTTCTGAAGAATATGTACTTCTGTTTTTTATTTTATGTTAGTGCAGTTAGTATGTTTTTTTTGCTTTCAATACTATAAGCCTTAAAAGAGGGGGTGTTAGAATATAAGGCTTACCTTTTTAATAAATCCCCCCTAGTGACTTAGTAGTATGTTAATAAATAAATAAATAACTTTTTTTTTTTGTGATAATTAGTTGGGTGGGGAAGTTCTATACAAGCTTTATAAGCCAATGCATATCAATGTAAAAATTACCCCATCGAAATTAATATCAATATTTTCATAATATTATATTGCGCTATTATCTGTCAAGCATGGTTTAGATTTATCATTTCTGGAAAAAGTAAATAGTCTCTCAATTTTGTTATAGGTTATAACTTGCAACTCTATAAATGTGACTACCATCAAGAAATTGCATAACATATCTCTAGTAACAAACTAAAGAAGCACAAAATTCCACCTTAAACATAAACATTAAATGTGTTTAAAAGATAAAGGAACTTGCTTGCATGACAAACTTCTAGATGTTAATAATTATGTATGCTAGAAAAAAGAAACAAAAAACTACTAAATATTCTCATTGTAGTGAATCTGAATTCCTTCAGCATCCAAGTTACCTTCCAGACTGTGTTGTTGAACAAGACAGAATCCTTCTTTAATAGATCTTGAAGTTGGTTCATCTCAGCCTTTACATTTCTTATTAGTTTCACCATTCCACTGTCTGTATTTGGATCTAGAAAGCACTTCCTTGCACTTGCATTCTTTGCTATCTTCTCCCATACAGAATTGCTTTCAAGAAACATGGACCCATTGCCAACAATCCAAAGACAGAATCTGTTCATCAACACCACAGTAGCATCCTATTTTGAATAAATCAGTTTATACTAGTACTCATGCAAGGGAAACACCCTCTTTGTGAGGATAACTTAAGTAAATATAATGAAAGATGCAAAGAGATAGCAGAACAATAATCACAAAAGAAATCAGATAAAAAAGTACCGTGCACGTGTCAAAGCAACATTTGCACGTCTAAAATCAGAAAGGAAGCCAATTACTTCAGTTCTGACAGTGGAAATTATGATAATGTCCTTTTCCCCGCCTTGAAACCCATCCACAGAATTGACCTCTACATCAATAATGTTCTTCCATTCATCCTTCTTCATGATCCTTTTCTTGAGGTAACTAACTTGAGCATTATAAGGTGATATTACACCCACACTAATTTTCAAATCTCCTCTGCTAGCACAAACTGATTAAATTTTTAAAATTAGAAACACTAGTTTCAAATTCCCCAATTGATAAAAATACTAATTCAAAATTGTGTGACAATAAAGGGGAAAAAATAATAATTACTAATTCACATTTTAAAATTTACTCAAAACATTAAACATTGTTAGATTGATTTACAGTGTACTAAAGGGAAAAAAAACATAAAAATTCACATCTTTCAACATATTGCATAAACTGTCTGCCTACGTAAATATATATAGAATAAATTTAAGAATTTGAAAAAGATGTTCTCTTAGCATAATGCCATAGCTTAATAGTGTTAGGATACTAACCATACACTATAAATTGAGATATATAATTCTAGGAAAGTGAGGCACAGAAAAAACACATGTTTATAAATACTCTTAATTAAGAATTAATAAATAGTCTTAAAATTGGAGAAAACAATTCTGAAAGTAAAAGGAGGTTATACAGAAATAGTACTGACTTCAAATCTGAATCCAATACCAGAAATGACATTCATGCAAAAGCTTGTTATATCCATTTGTTTAGATGACAACCATCCTCTGATTTTGTAATGACCCTGCTCAAATCTGATTGAAAACTTTTGATTTTTAGCCTTGGAAATTTTGTCAAACACTTCACATACAAGGGTCATATGACTGATATAACATTTCAGTTTGCTTTAATGACTCTTTTCTTCAATTAGCATCAATGAGAATGTTTACAAATGACTTTAAATTGACTAAACAATGACCTAACATGAATGTGCAACTTATTTTGACAATATTCAATGCATATATGTGACTGAAACTACTTGCAATATGCAGCTACAGCAACTAGTAATTATGACAAACACTTTGGATGCAACCTAAGATGACATTTATGCACTTACAGCCAAGTGACATTAATACAAATGCTTGGTATGCAAAATTATAACATTATTTATGCCAAAAAGAGAACCTACAGCCAATTGACATTTTGACAAACAATTGGCATGCAAATTCATAAGTTGATCATGAATGGCAATAACATATTCAATCCCAATAGTATTTGACCAACAACTTATATCTCCTTCTTTGCAATAAAATGTCTACTACAATGATGCTATAAATTGGCCAAGACTCTTGGCTTACAATTGTTTGACAATAGTGTCAAATCTGATTTTCTGAGTATTCACTTACAGCAGCAACTAAAATGACTATGATGACAATGCAAACTACTTAGTAAATGCAAGAAGAACCTGGTAATGATGGGGCCCAATGTTGTTGATGAAGAAACAATAAAAATCCAATGTAATAGGCACCCTCCAAATTCAAATCGAAATACTCAAGCTGCTGCCCCTGTTCTTGCCTAGCAAAAGTTTAGATAATTAATTGCAGCACCAAATGCCCTCCAATTTTCCCTTAAAACGATTGTCTTGACGATAGGAATTGAATACAACAATACCCAAAATGATTGGCCTCCTCAATCGAAAGATATGAGCAAAAACATGAGACTCACATAGGCTGATCAACCTCCATGACAACAGATTATGAAGGTCTGAAAATGCAACTGAAACTTAACAAAATATCACTCCTTAAGATGATGAAATGATAAATCACAATCAACAATTATTCTCCAAACTGAATCTCCACAAATTTGCTCAATAAAATAATCAATCTCAGCAATACATCAGCTGCTAAAGTATCTTCTCCATCAAATGCAACAATACATCAGCTATTGCAAATCAAATACTTTACTCAAAATAAGTACAATAATACATCAGCTATTGTACTCAAATAATTTCCACAATGAAGCATGAATAGAAAGTCTAAAGTAACTTTCTCCCAGCTACAATAATTCAAGTGATATTTCACACCCTCAAAATTGCTATCAATAGGAAGTTTTTGTTTCCTATGACA
The DNA here is from genome assembly GCA_007258455.2 of Sequoia sempervirens. NCBI lineage: Eukaryota > Viridiplantae > Streptophyta > Pinopsida > Cupressales > Cupressaceae > Sequoia > Sequoia sempervirens. The sequence continues at coordinate 14,773 of VDFB02104808.1, read as the reverse complement.
ATGAAGTAATCTGCAGAAACCCTAGGCTCCACAAGATGAAACACCAACAACATCAAATCTACCTACCAAGAATGAAGCCCAAGATGTCTATTTATTCTTTTTCCCCAATTTCTCCAGAAGCTTCTAGAATATTATTTTATTTTATTTAAATGACTTTATATAATATATTTTAAAATCAAGTCACTTTATTAAATTAATTAAATATAAAGTTACCTTTTAATATTTATTTATTTGATAACTTTATAAATAATTAACTTAATACCACTTTTTAATTTAATTAAAATAATCAATTAGCCATCCTCATAAAATAATCATTATTTTGGACAACTTAATTAATTAGATTAATTAAATCAAACTACCTCCAAAACGGGGACATTACAGTCCGCCCCTCCTGAAATTGCTTGTCCTCAAGCAATTCACCACCTGGATCCCACAAGAAGAACTGCATAATGTCCCTGTCATCACCAAACAACTCCTATAACACCAACACTCGCACAATCTGCTGAATCAACTCATTCCCAAAACTGTGATAGCGAATTTGATGCAACCACACGATTGGAAAGCCACCACCTATTGCTTCCTGTTGTGCCACTCTAATACCCCATGTCTCCAAAACGCTGCAAGTCTCCAAGTCCTAAAACAAATCATAATCATCATGAGAGAGAAAAATAGAAAACCTGCCAAACTTGCAATCATCATTTGTGGTCGGAATCAAATCATATCTGAGCTGACTAGAACACTCCTTATTCCACCCACCTCTCTGTTTCATCAAAGTCATCATCAAATCCTGAACATGTGGACTAAAGTCAAACTGATGAGCACACCTTAAGATGCAATCGAGGTGAAACTCTCTTGACTGAGTTGATGGAATACCCGAATGATCCAGTGTATTCCATCCAATATTGCCATCCTTGGAAGAAGGCTCACAACTCATAATAGGATGAGTTGGTTGTGCAACAACATCATCATGGATGCTATCTATTACCTGGCAAGGTGTTGAATCAATACCAAAACCCAACGTGCAAGTCCTAGAAGGAATCATCTCCTTCTGATTCAACTGACCAATGTTAACCTCCAGAGTATCGAAGAAGATACTAGTACTCAGAACTCCACTAGCACCCGAATTTGCCACTGACACTAATGTGTCTACACCACCACCTAACACTGCATCTATATCCTGAGTGTGAACACTAAGTGAACTCATACTGCTATCATCTACAAGTGTCCTGACTACCCGAAAGGAATGCTCAGAATCCTGAAGTGCTAACTGAGTGCTCACCAAAGAATCCCTAGTGACCATAAGCTCCTGAGAAAGCATATCAACTTCCTCCTCCTTCCTCATCAAGGCATCTGAATAGATCCCAACAAGGTTAAGAAGGTGGTCACGGTCTGAAAGAAGGTGTAAATAACTTGATTTCATCCTTCCCATGCCTTCCTTGATCTCCTGCAAGCTATCATGAGAAGACTCTGCCACAACTCCCTTTTGTCTTCTCTCAAGCTGAACCGCCCAAAAGTGATTTTCAATCATCTTATGCATCCTGTCATGTTGAGATAGAGCTGCCACGATCCCATCCTCATTCACCTTTAGCTGGTTCCTCAAACTGTGTAGACCATGTGGAGTATCTCTAGCTTCAACCTCACATGAAGAAGCCTCTAACTGTGCCTGATATTTTTTTTCCGCAAAGTCCTGAATGTTCTCATGTCGATTTGCAAGTAGGTCAGCACCAATTCCATATGTCAAATCAGCAATGTCTTGAATAGGTGTCTGAAAATGAGAGGACTCATGCTGCTTCCTGTCCTCATCATCATCTTGCTCAATTGAAACATCAGATGATTGCATGCTATCCTCTTGAAAAGAAGATGAAACCATAGGTGAAGTATCATTATCCTTACATTGTTCAACCAAACTTCTTAACTCATGTGCCATGGGTGACACATCTTGCTCACCTTTCCAAACAGCCCATAGGTCATTTGTCACGAGCTTAGAAATAGCATCATCCTCATACAAAACTGAAGACATGATGGATTGCATTGAAGTGAGCACGCTACTAGGATGAACCTCATCGATAACATTCCAAAATATATGAAACATCTTGTGAATGTCATCAACACAATCCATGGATAACATAATGTTTTCAAATCTGAACTTTGCAAATACTTCAAGTAGTTTTACCCTCTTAGAAAAATAAGGGTTTTTGATGTCATCCAAACCTTTGAAACTTGCCACCATGATCTAAAGTACCTCTTTCATAATATGGCTGTCATAAGAATCAATAGGAGTTGTTATCCTCATAATTTCACTAATGCAAGAGATGGTTGCAAGTCTTACCACCTCATCATGATGTCTCATAAGTTGTGGCTTAACCAAGCAATGCACTACTGGAGACAAAGCTAGTTCCATAACATCAAAATGTGACTGATCAACTATGCATAGATAAGTCTCTAACTCCTCCAAAGTGTATAGAAGAACCTCCTTTTGCTGAAATGGATGTTCTAATTTCTTCCCTACACTGTAAATTCTTTCTCCCAAAACTCTTTAGCTTGTTGAAGCCATGCTTATAACTGAAACTTCTGATTTGCAGCTGAAAACTCACCTAACAGGATGGCAGGACAATGGTTCTAATACCACTGTAATGACCCTGCTCAAATCTGATTGAAAACTTTTGATTTTTGGCCTTGGAAATTTTGTCAAACACTTCACATACAAGGGTCATATGACTGATATAACATTTCAGTTTGCTTTAATGACTCTTTTCTTCAATTAGTATCAATGAGAATGTTTACAAATGACTCTAAATTGACTAAACAATGACCTAACATGAATGTGCAACTTATTTTGAACATATTCAATGCATATATGTGACTGAAACTACTTGCAATATGCAACTACAGCAACTAGTAATTATGACAAACACTTTGGATGCAACCTAAGATAACATTTATGCACTTACAGCCAAGTGACATTAATACAAATACTTGGTATGAAAAATTATAACATTATTTATGCCAAAAAGAGAACCTACAGCCAATTGACATTTTGACAAACAATTGGCATGCAAACTAATAAGTTGATCATGAATGGCAATAACATATTCAATTACAATAGTATTTGACCAACAACCTATATCTTCTTTTTTGCAATAAAATGTCTACTACAATGATGCTATAAATTGGCCAAGACTCTTGTGAAATATACCGAGCCAATTTTTTTCGTTTTTCAAATTACAAATTACAAGCAGTGCACCCGTTAAGGTTAGGGAAGAAACCCAAAGCGTGCAATAAAGTAACTCTAACCAGAATGGCGCCGATGATGGCGAGCATTGGTCAGAGGATCTTCTATTCTACTTGCAGGAAAGAACTCAACGTCAAGTATGTGCTACCCAATCCAGTACGGAGTGAGGGGCGACCATATGACGGAGTGAAAACAAACTATTGCTTGAAAGAAAATGCTGAAAGCCAAAGACTCTCAACACCCAGAATGTGCTTTCTAACCCAGTATGGGATAGTAGCGACCATAGGGCGGAGATGGATTACATTCAATTATCAAAATGCTGAAAGAGAGAACATTACAATCTGACTGAGCAAGAATCTAAGACCGACAGTACTACTGCCAGTATACAATTTGAAAGATGATTACTTGCTACCAATTACAAATCAGCCTTTAAGAATATTGCAATAATACTGAAGCATTCAACGATTGCCAAGAATAAGCTTAACTTGCATGAAAGGAACGGAACCAACCTCTTTAAATCTGTGCAATCTTCAATGATGTCTCCGTGAAGCCTTTAAGAGTTCCCAACGACCATCCAAGAGCAAAAGTGCAGATCCCTGTATGCTGTTATAACAATACTGTATTTTTTCTTCATAAACCAGCAACACAGATTTATATAAGTGATCAGATCTTCCTAGAAACTGATCCAAAAGACTAGATACTGAAGGAAAACACCTTTAACAAGGAGGCGCACAGATTAGAATCACAACACTGACTTGAAATGCCACTAATATTAAATGCACAATTCCCGAGACCTTGAGAATGGTACGGCCCAGTTGACAGGGTCGACTTTACTTTAAAAATTAAATACACCAATGAAAAATCTGCAACTTGTCACACTATGGCGCCTAGGCCAAAGGAAGGGAAATAGCCAATACCCACAAAGAAATATTTTGTCTTTTTTGAAATATGAATGAGATACTGAGTCTGCTGTAGCTAAATGCTAAAATCAGGAAACCTCTAACATGCAAGATCTGAAAACTAACAATACTAATGCAGATTACAATGCACGGAATACAATGAATTCACAACTAGACTAAATTCATCACTAGTCGTTGTCTTACAAACGAGAAGAGATGCCCAATGGTTAGGAGGTCTTCATCCCTCGAAGTGATCCAGATTCAATCCGGCAGCATAACGGTGTATTTTCCAAGATGATCCAAATGATGCACAAGACTCCCTTTTTATAATCTTCGCTTGACTTCACGAAACCCTAGAATCTGATTTTAGGTCAAAATCCCCTTTCCTCAATGATGGCGTACTTTTGCCTTCAAGCTCTTGATTTAATATTTCATTTAAATATTCAACTTTGAAATATGCGCCAAACATAATCTTGCTTTGACTTAGGGAATATTAAAATGTTCTTTAATGAGGGCGCCACCCTCAATGACCACCTTTTTAAAACGACATTAAGTCATTAAGTCTAAGCCAAGGGTCAACATTAAAATATAACATTTTAACGTGACTATTTTTAATTTAAATGACTTAACTCATTTCTCTGCAAATGCCCTGAAGCCAATACTGATGAAGTCAACTGATCAATCTGAACCCGGAAGTCAACCAACCTGAGCTCATCCGAAAACTGCCAAAAATAGAATTTACTAAAAATAGTAAATTCCAAAAAGTACTCTGAATGCTGAGACGAGCATATCACTGCGAAGCCCTCTGAAAACCCAGAAGGAATCCGCCATTAAAACTATCATCTCTGAGCAAAGACCTCCTCAAAATTAGGAAACCCTAATTTTAACTTCCGACTAGCCTCCGGGTTCCCAAGGAAAGGCTAACGGTCACTGAAAAAGTCAGGCTTGAAAAGGGGACATTACAGTCCGCCCTCCCCAAGATTGCTTGTCCTCAAGCAATTGCAAACTAGGATGCTGCATTATCTCATCACTTTCCCAAGTTGCATCCTCCAAAGGCAGGTTCTTCCACTTTACCAAACATTCTCTGATAGTTCTATTCCTCAAGGAACGTTCTCTGAAGTCAAGTATTCCTCGGGAATTAGAACCAACTGTCCTTCTTCATCCAACGGTGGCAACTGTGAAGAAGCAACCACATTGTGTCCAAGTGCCTTCTTGAGGCGAGACACGTGGAAGACATTATGCACTCTGCTATCTGAAGGTAGCTCTAATTCTTAAGCTACAGCCCCAACCTTTCTGATGACCCTAAACGGCCCATAGAAGCGAGGTTTGAGCTTCTCAGCTCCACTCTTCTTGAGAGTTGACTGTCTGTAAGGTTGTAAACGGAGATAGACCATATCCCCAACCTCAAAAGAACGCTCAACACGCTTCTGATCAGCATACAACTTTTGCTGATTTTGTGCAATCTGCAAGTTATCCTTCAAGGATCTCATTATGTCCTGACTATGCTGCAACAAATCCTTGGCTAATGGTGCTTTGCTGTCACCAAACACCAAATCTGCAAAGCTGGGTGCTTCATATCCATAAAGTGCCAAGAAAGGAGACATTTTGATTGACATATGGAAGGTAGAGTTGTAGCAGTACTCGCCTATATGCAGCCACTTAACCCAAGCTTTCTGCTGTTCGGACACATAATTTCTCAAGTAGCCTTCCAACCACTTGTTCACCACTTCTGTTTGCCCATCAGTTTGAGGGTGATAACTTGTGCTTGGAGTGAGCACAGTACCACTCATTCTGAAAACTTCCTGCCAGAAGGTACTTAGGAACTTGCTGTCCCTATCACTTACAATATTCTTTGGCAACCCATGAAGCCTAAACACTTCCCGAAAAAACAAATCTGCAACTTGGGCTGCAGAAAAAGTGCTGGTAATGGCAAAGAAATGAGCAAACTTGGTTAATCTGTCAACTACCACGTAAATGCAATCCTTCCCTTGAGCCTTGGGCAACCCAGTGATGAAATCCATTGAGATGCTCTCCCATTTTTGATTGGGAATTGGAAGTGGTTGCAGCAAACCGGCTGGCAATGTGTGCTCATTTTTATTTGCTTGACAAACAGGACATTCCTGAATGTAACGTTGAACCTCCCTCTTCAAACCTTTCCAAGAAAACCTTTCTAGATCTGCCTATAGGTCTTGAAAAACCCTTGGTGACCAGCAACTGGAATGTCATGAAAATTCAAAAGAATCTTCTTCTTGAGCTTAGAATCAGCCACCAGAAAGATTCTACCCTTATACTGAATCAAACCCTCAACCACCTGGTACTTTTCATCATGGAAAGTACCTTCCAGAATGCTGGTTGCAAACTGATTTTTTGCATAATCAGCAAGCAACATGTCTCTCCAATCTGCAGTAAGCTCACACAATGAGCTAAGATGAGGCCTTCTGGATAGAGCATCGGCCACTACATTATTTTTTCCTTTGACATATTCAATGTCAAAGTCGTAAGCTTGAAGCTTACTCACCCATTTCTGTTGCCTCTCATTTAAATCCTTCTGGTGCATAAAATGCTTGAGGCTATTGTGGTCTGTTTTAACCACGAACTTATTCCCCACCAAGTACTGTCGGAACTTGGCTAATGCATGCATAATGGCAAGCATTTCTTTGTCATAAATTGAATATGACCTTTCCACACCCCTTAATTTCGGCTTTCAAACACAATAGGGTGTTTGTCTTGCATCAGGACAGCACCAACTCCTTCACCCGATGCATCACACTGCAGCTCGAATGGCTTAGAGAAATCAGGGATAGCCAAAACTGGGCACGAGCTCATGATCTTCTTAAATTTGTCAAAACAACTTGAGCCTTTTCTGACCAAACAAAGGCTCCCTTTTTGGTGAGATCAGTAAGGGGAGCCGCATTCTGAGAATACCCCTTAACAAACCTCCGATAGAAACCACAAAGGCCCAAAAAACCTTTCAACTGAGTCAAACTTTCAGGTGGTGGCCAATCAACCACTGCTTTGATCTTCTCCGGATCCACCTTTACTCCCTCAGCACTGATTATGTGGCCAAGGTACAATAACTCCACCATTCCAAATTCACATTTGGAGGCTTTAGCAAACAAGCTCTCAGATTCCATGATACTGAGCACTTCCTCCAAGTGCTTGAGGTGATCCTCCCACGTCTTGCTGTAGATCAGAATGTCATCAAAAAATATCAGCACAAACCTTCGTAACTGATTCTGGAAGACACGGTTCATGCAAGACTGAAAAGTTGCCGGAGCGTTAGTCAACCCAAATGGCATGACTAAGAATTCAAAATGGCCATAGTGACATCTGAAAGGCTGTTTTTTCCACATCTGACCCCCTCATTCGTATCTGATGGTAACCCGACCTCAGATCAATCTTCGAAAAGAACTTAGCCCCATGTAGCTCATCAATGAGCTCATCTATTCTGGGAATGGGGTATCTATTCTTGATAGTGCTTTGATTCAAAGCACGATAGTCCACGCACATGCGCATGGTACCATCCTTCTTCTTTACAAGAACCACTGCAGAAGCAAAGGGGCTCTTGCTTGGTCGTATGAAACCCATCTCCAAGAGTTCTCGGATATTCTTCTCGATCTCATCCTTTTGCCTCTTGGGATACCGGTATGGAGTTGTGATCACCGGTTTAGCTCCTTCCTTGAGCTCTATGATGTGTTCTGAACCTCGATCAGGAGGAGGTCCAGGAGGTAAATCGGCAAACACTTTACTCTTTTTGGTGAGTAAAGATTGGATATCAGGAGGATGCTCTACTTTAGTTTCAGCTAGACTCGCTGGAAGAATCATGCACTCAGCAGCCCATTCCACTTGATCATGACGTATCAACTTCGCCATCCTCTTGAATGATACAATCCGAGGGCCACCATTTGACATTCCTCTCAACACCACCTTCTTCCCATCGGATTGAAACTTCAACTCCATAGTTTGCAGATTTAGAGAGATCTCTCCAAGAGATCGCAGCCATTGAATGCCAAGGACAGCATCCGTATCTCCAATACTGACCACATAGAAGTCATCCTTGACTTCGTAATTGCCCAATTGCATTGACATGTTCGGAATCCTCTTGGTGCATGAGATGTGAAACCCATCCGCAACCATAACTCTGAACCCTTCAAAGTCTTCTGTTTGCAATCCTTTCTTTGCCACCACAACTTCGTCTATGAAGTTATGTGTTGCACCAGTGTCAATTAAAGCAACAATACGTTGCCCTTTGATCATCCCACGAACTTTAAAGGACTCATTCTTTTGGAAGCTCGAAAGTTGAGCCAATGTACCACCACTTTCTTTTTCACCTTCAGACTCTTCTGGAGTATTTTCTTCATCGCTGTCCTCAAAATCAGCTTGCTGATCAGAAAAATCAGAATTGCTTTCATCAGCTGTATAGAACTCAATTTGATGAATTTTAGCTCCCTTTGGGCACACATGATCTTGTGACCATTTTTCCCAACAACGGAAACATAAACCTTTCCTACGGAGTTCATTGATAGTCTCTGGATCCAATCTTGAGCCATGAGGTTTCTGTGGTTTAAACTCCTTATGATGAGGCTTCTGATGAAACTTTTTCCCTCTATCTCCTTTGTGAAAAGCTGGTTTGGAATGGAACTTTGCTTTGGGAGCAGCCCACTCCATGTTTCTAGCTTTTTTCATTGCTTCTTGTAGGGACGGTGGATCAAAAGCTTTGATCCAACCCTTGATTGGCTCCATCAATCCTTCAGTGAATAGGATTACTAATCTTCTCTCTGTGATTCCAGTGACCATAACTGAAAGTCTTTGAAACTCAGCTATGTAGGCATCCACAGTGCCATATTGTCTCAACTGTGCCAACTCCCTAAAATGCACTTCTGGGTCCTTCTTCTCGAACCTCTCAATGAGTCTATTGGTGAACTCATCGTAGCTAGTGATAGACCCATGACCTAAGGTGACTAGGCCATGGTACCACCATTCATGCGCCACCCCATCTAGGTGTAGCGTAGCGAATCTAATCGCTTCTTCTTCAGCCATTGGCCTAAGTGCCAAATAGTTGTCTAGTTTTTGTAACCAGGCTCGAGCAGAATTATTATCGCTTCCATCAAAATGGGCAAGCGTAACCTTGTTGAGAGCTTGATTCCAATCTCCTTGTGCTGGGGTTCTTCTTTGATCATAGTTTCTCCCTTGGCCTCTATCCTTCCTTCTATACTCCATGTAATCATTGAAGGACATGTCAATTTTTACTTCATCAGGAAGAGTGTCATACTCTGTTCGGCCTATCCTCACCCTCTCCAAGGATGAAACATTTTCTTCAGGATCAGGCTGTGGGATTGCTGGTGTCAGAAACGTGGGTTTGAATGGTCTAGCAGAAATGTAAGTGTTGCTCACTGCAGGTTGGGCAACATGACCATTGTGCGGGTTGGAAGCACTGTGCTCCCCGGTATGCCCTGTGTTGTGTTGTGGTATATTGGGACCCAATCTCCCCAACAGGAGAGAAAACATATCCATCATGGCGTCCATCTTCTTATCGAGTCCTTGACCCAAATTGGCTGAATTGTCTATACCCTTCCCACTGTCACCTCTGTTGCCAGAACTTCTTTCATTATCCCCCATTTCTGTTTCTTGAAGGCTCCCAATTAGCCCTCAAAACCTCGGAAGCTGTGTGACCTTCTGGGGCTTGATGCAACTGTGTCTGAACTGTACCTCTCTTGTATACTCTTGCCAAATACCTCTGTTCTCTGTCACTCATAGAAAGCTGATTTCACAGGATGGCAGGATACGTGGCTCTGATACCACTGAAATATCCGAGCCAAATTTTTTCGTTTTCAAATTACAAATTACAAGCAGTGCACCCGTTAAGGTTAGGGAAGAAACCCAAAGCGTGCAATAAAGCAACTCTAACCAGAATGGCGCCGATGATGGCGAGCATTGGTCAGAGGATCTTCTATTCTACTTGCAGGAAAGAACTCAACGTCAAGTATGTGCTACCCAATCCAATACGGAGTGAGGGGCGACCATATGACGGAGTGAAAACAAACTATTGCTTGAAAGAAAATGCTGAAAGCCAAAGACTCTCAACACCCAGAATGTGCTTTCTAACCCAGTATGGGATAGTAGCGACCATAGGGCGGAGATGGATTACATTCAATTATCAAAATGCTGAAAGAGAGAACATTACAATCTGACTGAGCAAGAATCTAAGACCGACAGTACTACTGCCAGTATACAATTTGAAAGATGATTACTTGCTACCAATTACAAATCAGCCTTTAAGAATATTGCAATAATACTGAAGCATTCAACGATTGCCAAGAATAAGCTTAACTTGCATGAAAGGAACGGAACCAACCTCTTTAAATCTGTGCAATCTTCAATGATGTCTCCGTGAAGCCTTTAAGAGTTCCCAACGACCATCCAAGAGCAAAAGTGCAGATCCCTGTATGCTGTTATAACAATACTGTATTTTTTCTTCATAAACCAGCAACACAGATTTATATAAGTGATCAGATCTTCCTAGAAACTGATCCAAAAGACTAGATACTGAAGGAAAACACCTTTAACAAGGAGGTGCACAGATTAGAATCACAACACTGACTTGAAATGCCACTAATATTAAATGCACAATTCCCGAGACCTTGAGAATGGTACGGCCCAGTTGACAGGGTCGACTTTACTTTAAAAATTAAATACACCAATGAAAAATCTGCAACTTGTCCCACTATGGCGCCTAGGCCAAAGGAAGGGAAATAGCCAATACCCACAAAGAAATATTTTGTCTTTTTTGAAATATGAATGAGATACTGAGTCTGCTGTAGCTAAATGCTAAAATCAGGAAACCTCTAACATGCAAGATCTGAAAACTAACAATACTAATGCAGATTACAATGCACGGAATACAATGAATTCACAACTAGACTAAATTCATCACTAGTCGTTGTCTTACAAACGAGAAGAGATGCCCAATGGTTAGGAGGTCTTCATCCCTCGAAGTGATCCAGATTCAATCCGGCAGCATAACGGTGTATTTTCCAAGATGATCCAAATGATGCACAAGACTCCCTTTTTATAATCTTCGCTTGACTTCACGAAACCCTAGAATCTGATTTTAGGTCAAAATCCCCTTTCCTCAATGATGGCGTACTTTTGCCTTCAAGCTCTTGATTTAATATTTCATTTAAATATTCAACTTTGAAATATGCGCCAAACATAATCTTGCTTTGACTTAGGGAATATTAAAATGTTCTTTTAATGAGGGCGCCACCCTCAATGACCACCTTTTTAAAACGACATTAAGTCATTAAGTCTAAGCCAAGGGTCAACATTAAAATATAACATTTTAACGTGACTATTTTTAATTTAAATGACTTAACTCATTTCTCTGCAAATGCCCTGAAGCCAATACTGATGAAGTCAACTGATCAATCTGAAACCGGAAGTCAACCAACCTGAGCTCATCTGAAAACTGCCAAAAATAGAATTTACTAAAAATAGTAAATTCCAAAAAGTACTCTGAATTCTGAGACGAGCATATCACTGCGAAGCCCTCTGAAAACCCAGAAGGAATCCGCCATTAAAACTATCATCTCTGAGCAAAGACCTCCTCAAAATTAGGAAACCCTAATTTTAACTTTCGACTAGCCTCCGGGTTCCCAAGGAAAGGCTAACGGTCACTGAAAAAGTCAGGCTTGAAAAGGGGACATTACATCTTGGCTTACAATTGTTTGACAATAGTGCCAAATCTGATTTTCTGAGTATTCACTTACAGCAGCAACTAAAATGCCTATGATGACAATGCAAACTACTTAGTAAATGCAAGAAGAACCTAGTAATGATGGGGCCCAATGTTGTTGATGAAGAAACAATAAAAATCCAATGTGATAGGCACCCTCCAAATTCAAATCGAAATACTCAAGCTGCTGCCCCTGTTCTTGCCTGGCAAAAGTTTAGATAATTAATTGCAGCACCAAATGCCCTCCAATTTTCCCTTAAAACGATTGTCTCGACGATAGGAATTGAATACAACAATACCCAAAATTATTGGCCTCCTCAATCGAAAGATATGAGCAAAAACATGAGACTCACATAGGCTGATCAACCTCCATGACAACAGATTATGAAGGTCTGAAAATGCAACTGAAACTTAACAAAATATCACTCCTTAAGATGATGAAATGATAAATCACAATCAACAATTATTCTCCAAATTGAATCTCCACAAATTTGCTCAATAAAATAATCAATCTCAGCAATACATCAGCTGCTGAAGTATCTTCTCCATCAAATGCAACAATACATCAGCTGTTGCAAGTCAAATACTTTACTCAAAATAAGTACAATAATACATCAGCTATTGTACTAAAATAATTTCCACAATGAAGCACAAATAGAAAGTCTGAAGTAACTTTCTCCCAACTGCAATAATTCAAGTGATATTTCACACCCTCAAAATTGCTATCAATAGGAAGTTTTTGTTTCCTATGACAATGAAGTAATCTGCAGAAACCCTAGGCTCCACAAGATGAAACACCAACAACAACATCAAATCTGCCTGCCAAGAATGAAGCCCAAGATGTCTATTTATTCTTTTTCCCCAATTTCTCCAGAAGCTTCTAGAATATTATTTTATTTTGTTTAAGTGACTTTATATAATAAATTTTAAAATCAAGTCACTTTATTAAATTAATTAAATATAAAGTTACCTTTTAATATTTATTTATTTGATAACTTTATAAATAATTAACTTAATACCACTTTTCAATTTAATTAAAATAATCAATTAGTCATCCTCATAAAATAATCATTATTTTGGACAACTTAATTAAATAGATTAATTAAATCAAACTACCTCCAAAACGGGGACATTATAGATTTCATCTATTTTATAAATTATTTATTATAGAAATGTTAATATATCTATATTGTAAACATGTCTCTGAAGCAATGATTTGCTATTTCTTATTGAACCCAAATTGTTTTACCTAGTCACCGACAACAATGATTAGAAATGCACAAGAAAAGATTAGTGGAAAAAGATTTTCATTTGGTTGTTACGCCATATTTTTTATGAAAACTATATAGTACATGATTAAAAGGGTTTAGTCATGTATAATGAACACACATTTTCAGCCATCTAGGGTTTTATTGTGCAGTCTGATTTGAAGTCAAAACCCTAGGGTTTCATGGCAGTTTTCAGCAGTATTGAAAAGAGATTATCACATGCTTATGCAGCTATCCACAGCTTATGTTTTGTATGAAGATTTGGAGGTTAAATCTTAGGGTTTCTTCACTGTCTTAACGGTACTTTCTGGCAGTCTAAAGAAGAATTGAATACTAGTTTTTCAGTCATATTTACTCCTGACTTTTGTGACAATTGAAATGATAATTGATATTCATTATTGTGTTTTTACAAAAGGAGATGAAAACTCCTTATAAAGAAAATTACAAGATGATGTTTCTAAAAAGAAACCATCGTTAACTGAAACAAACTAAAGCAAAAAGCAGAAAGATGCCAAAACACACTGAAGCATAAATAGAAGTTACTAAAAGCTAACTAAGTTAACTAAAAGCAGACTAACGACTAACTAAAGCTAAGAAGACCATATATTAAATACTTTAATACCCTCCTTTAATGGTCATCCAACAAACATAAACTAAGTCTACCCATATTCTGATGGTGTGTTGGTCATCAAAATGCATAATATGCAAACTCCTTCTGCTCAGTATGCTGGTCACTCTTTTCGCTTGATCTCCGTCTTTCTTCCTCTTCTTTCTGTGCTTTGAAGTGTTGAACAAATGTAGACACAGGCGTTGAAAATTTTTCATGATTCACTGCAAGAGAATACTGAAGATATGCTTCTTTTTCTTCTTTAATAACGGGTTCAAAGTACCCCGTTGCGGACTCACCATCGAAGTTGTCCGTCTGTGGTAAGACAACATGTAATGTCCCCTTCTCAAACCTGATCTTCTCAGTGACCGTTGGCCTTTTTCTGTGTTGTACCCAAAATTAATTTTTTGGCATTTTGTATAAATTGAGCTAAATCTTGTTAAAATGCCATGTTAAGTCAGTTTTAGGTCAAACCAATCATAGAATCTTGGTGGGTTTCTGTCAAGGAACACATGTGCAAAATTTTGAAATTTTTTTTCGTGTGGAAATCTCCCTAAAATAGGACCTTCCCTGCAATGATCGAAAAATGATTTTGATAGGCTTAAAAGTTTTACACGATCACATTGGTCAAGTCAATCATCAAAGATGTGTTTTTACTCTGGTGGGTCTATTTCTATTTTTCAGGAACAAAGTTAGGAGCTCCGCAGCCATTAATGGCAGATTGGCCAATACCAGGTGCTGAAAGTTAAACTTCAAAAGCTTCAACGACACAACCATGGCGGAAAAGGTCAAAAATGATGCTGTTTGATGAAGGAGATTCCTGAAAGTGAAAAAGGTCAAAATTTGACTAACTCTGGAAACGTTACAAAGGAGAGAACTCAAAATGCTGAAAAGAGCCTTTTTCAAGCAGGGGCGCCCATGATCTTTGAGGGTCAAATGCAGTCAGTATGATCATCCAAAGCAGTCATTCTTGACGTATGAGTGCTGGCTCGACAGTGAAACAAACATCCAGATCATCTGATGAATAGATCA
>VDFB02104807.1:0-27479 GCA_007258455.2 Sequoia sempervirens | reverse complement strand
TCTCCAAGAGAGGACCAATCAAATAATAGAAAATTCACAACTTAGGGGATGCAGTGTATCACATCAAGCCACTAAGAGGAATGTAATATGCTAAGATAGATCACGCTCATGAAGGACATCATAACCAATGTCATCCACAAAGTGACAAATGCATTGTATGAAGTAAGAAGGTTGCACTAAGAACCAAGAAAAGGGCAAAAAATGCAAAATGAATAATGCCAATGTATGCCCCCACTTTAAAGGAATTGTTACACACCGTACTGTGAGCAATTACTTTAAAGCAGCAAATGAAAAATGCAAACAAGAAAGAGAAGACATGAGAGCCATCTTGGAAATCCCCTATTCCAAGTCATATGTTTCTGAGTAAGGCTACGTTATGTGAAGGAAAGGAAAAAGAAATGAAATGTGTTGCCCCCAAAATGAAAACACCAAAACACATAAGGGATCTATGGATTTGGGGTCCGTATGTTCTTTGCTACAATGTTTTGTAAAGAGCTCAGAACTGTCATCATCCCTCAAATACATAGAACTAGAAGAATGGCACAAAGAGAGCGAAAAAAAAGAAAAAAAAAGATCTATTTGGGTCAACATGAAAGAGACATAGGGTTTTCGACATGCTTGTGTCATCCCCAAAAGGAAAAACACACAAATGAAAAGGAAAAAGTGTGAAAGAAAAAGGAAAATCTTTTTGGTCAATATGAAAGAGACATGAATGTCTCTAATCTTGCATCATTCCCAAAAAGGAAACACAAGCAAAAAGACAAAATAAAAGGAAAAGAAAAATCCTTTTAATAACATGAATGTCTCAATAATCTAAGCCATTCCTAAAGCAAAAACATAAGAAAAAGAGCCAAAGAAAATGCAAAGAAAAGAAATCCTTTAGTCATCATGAAAGAGACATGAAATGTCTCAATGCCTTGCATCATCCCCAAAAGGAAAACATAAGGGAAAGACAAAGAGAAATGCAAATAAAGCCATGTAATGACGTGATAGAAGAATGAAGGTACAAATAGAAGAAATGCCCAAAGAGAGATACATCAAACAATATCATGGAACACATTACACATGAAAACACAAAAAAAAAAAAAAAAAGTAAATGCAAAAGGCTAGTAAGGAAAATGCAAGTCAACCATCAAGCAAGTCATCCACCTCCCAGTCATGTTCTTGATAGGCCAAGGGTGGGAAACTAGCCAAAGGGAAAAGATAAAGTTTCAAACTAGGGGAAGCACCAATTTCAACACTCTTGGTAGGATATTTATCATTTAAGCTCATGGAAGAGGAGAATAATGTGTTCAAATAATTATGCACCTCTTCATCAATTTTAGCGATCTCATCATCGTAATCTAGATTAATCACATTAGGAGGATGAATAATAATGTCCAATGAAGGTTATACCTCTTGTTATGATTGTCATATTAGATTTTTTTGTTGTGGTTGAGGAGGAGGGTCATCATGCATTGCTTCAGTCAAGTTTGGATTTTGATTTTCTTTATTTTCTTCTTCATGTAACTTGCGAGCAAGGGCACGTTGTCTATGCCTATGCTCCCTAGCTCCTTTGTTTCTTTTGGTTTTGTTGTCAAGTTGTGTTTGTGAAGGAGTGGGTTGATTAACCATAGATTGATTTTCTTCCCCAAGGGGACCGACAAAAGGAACCATGGAAGGTTGGTCATACACTTTCTCTTTTGCTTTGTAAACTTGTTTTATGCAAGGAGGCATGACAGATTTGTTATCATTGTCTCATGGTCTTTTGGATGATGTTGGGGAAGTTTCAAGTGTTGGTTGAGCTTGGTTGGTTGGTTCTTGTTTAGGTTGAATCACTGTTTCATCTAGGATAGGAGTGTTGGAAGTGGATAGGGACATGTTGCGGAGAGACAATTCTGCTATTTGCTTTGCTTTAAATTTTTTGTAAGCAATGAAAAAGAAGTCTTGTCAAGGCATTATAAGTTCCATGGGCTTGGGCCAAAAGGCTTCTAAGGAAAATTTTCCTTTGGAAGACAAAGGTTTAAAGTTGCTATGGTGAATAGTGAATATTTCATTGTCTAGTGGAAACTTTAAACATTTGTGTATAATCGAAGGGACAACTTTCATTCAGCAAAGCCATGGGTGGTCTAGCCACAAACAAAACTGGTCTGACTACGGGATGATGGAGAATGTAGCATCCAATGTTTTTGGTCCTATTTGTAATGGATGGATGATTGATCCTATCGTAGGGCAAGCAAAACCATTGTATTTTTTGATCCATTCTTTTAGTTTATCATAATCATCTTGATAAAGATCATGTAATACCAAAAATTCCTCAATGATCACGTTCTCTCCATAGGTGAGATCTATTAGAATCCCATTAGTGGGCTTGTCATAGATATAGTCAGCTATGTAAATAGGACCATCAGGGAGACTTTTAAGTATTTCCTTAGAGGAGAACGCAATATCAAGAGTTTTCTTAGGTTGGTCCTTACAATGGATAACATCTATCACACCTACCATTTCATCCATAGGATTAGTAGTGGTAATATGTGGAATGGGACTAGGATGTTCATCATCTATATCGACATTCATCACATCATTCTTTGTAGTTTCACTAGATTTGACAAATGAAACATTATGTTTGGGCATGGGATCAGTGAAAAATTGAAAGTTTTGATTTGCAGAGGCAACAAACTTATTGCCTTGATCATTAACACTTGCAATGGATAGATGGTCAGAATCGATGAGGTCTTGCACAAGATGTTTAAGATGCTTACAATGTTTTGTGTCATGTCCATTTTTCTATGATAATGGCAATAAGCATTGGATTTAAAGTTTGGAGGTAAAGGCTTAGTAGGATCGGGTGTTTTGACAACAAGCAAGGTAATCATTTGTTGTTGTAAAAGCTAGGACATTGTGTTATGAAGTGTGTCTGGTAAAGGTGTAAATTATCTTTTTGAATCTCCATAACTATAGGGCACCATGGTTTTAATAGCTGCTACTTGGTTGTTGATGGGTTGAGTTGGTTGTTGAGGGGGGTTGAACTGTAAGAACCCTTTGTTTTTCTTTCTAAATGGTTGAGAATTGTGTTGGTTGGCATTTTTGGATTTCTCAGCTGGGCTAGAAGTGGACTTTGTATCTCGACTACTAACCGAATTGTGATAATCGCAAAGGGTAGTACAAAAGTGCATGAAGGAGGGAAATTTCATCATAGTGAGTTTTTCCTGAAGTTTGGTTTGTAAGTTTTTGATAAAGATCTTTTGAAGGTGTGGATCCAGAATCTTGACATCGATTTGAGAATAAAGCGATTGATAGTGTGAGATAAAATTAGTTATCGTTTCTTCTTTGTGCTTCTTGCATCTCATCAAATCAGACAAGGTCTTCTTTGGAGTCATATGCACTTGGAAATTATTTATAAATGCATCGAAAAGTTCATTGAATGAATGAATTGAATTGTTCAGTAAGGATGAAAACCATTCCAAGGTAGTGTCTTTTAGAGTACTAGGAAACAATTTTGCTAACAATTTATCATCAAGGACAAAGTCACTACATAAGGCAGTGTAGGCATTAACATGGTTAGAAAGATCTCCCTTCCCTCCATATTTCTCAAATCTAGGCATCTCTATTCCTTGTGGCATTGGTGTTCACAATATTTCCAAAGAAAATTGGTTTCTTTGAACATAATATGTGGGTGGTCCATTCTGATTTTGGTTGATGGTGGATATTTGTTTTTGCATGGAGGAAATAGTTTGGAAAAGTTATGTTATGAGCAGGTCATTGTAAGTGGTATGAGGTGGAAGGGAAAGTGGTGAGGGAGTGTATGTAGTGGTAGGGAAAGTGAATGGAATTCTTATAGATGGTATTGTAGAGGAGGATAGAACATGTGATTCCACATAGGAATTAGGTATGCTAGCAAGAATAGTCGAGGAAGGAATCACATTGCTAACTTGTTGGAATGTTGTTGTGACATGAGGAGTGGTATAGGTAGGTATAGAGGCTACTATTGAGGGAGGAGGAGTGTGAGGTCTCCCTTGGCTAACCACAGTGTTTGTTGGTTGAGAGACACTAGAGGTGGAAGGAACATATTTTGTGTATATCTCTATGATTTGTTTCACAACGTCCAGGCCTTCTTCACTTTCAAGCATGCAATGGATGTTTTCTATGGTCGGAATTGCAGTGGCTGAAATATTTTCAAGGCTCACTTGATGTTGGAGATGTGTTAAGTCCTCATGAATTTTAATGATTTTGTCTTGCAGGATGTGATCATTTTGTGTGTCAACTTGCATGTTATTGGAAGGCAAAGAGTTACTAAATATAGTATCCATTCCTAGTGTACTAGTTTCCATACTAGGAGTGGAAGCTTTAGATAACCCAAGATCCACAACGAGTGTGTTATCATGGGATAACATGAGTCTCAAACTTCTTCTCACTAAGGTATTAGCTATAGTACACCAAACACACATGCAAAGGTCTCTAAATGAGGGTGAATGCAAATGCAATGTAAACTAATAAGAATGAAATGTTGAATACTGAAATTTTGAAAAATGAAACTGAAATGCAGAAACAACAAATAAAAACTTAGAAATTATAGATTAAATCCCAGAAAATGCAGTGATAAATAAGCAACTGGACTAAGTCGCCCAGGGTGGTGAATTAGTCCAAGTAGTGATTTTTTTGAAAATTTTCTAAATTTTTTAATGGAATTTTATGCTTTTTAGGTTTTCAGATGCAGATATAATATGAAAGTATAGAATTTTGTGAATTTTTAATGAAATAGAATGCAAAAATGCAAGCTAGATGAAGTTTTCACTAATGCAATTTGTAAAACCATAGGATGAAAATTAAACAATGTAAAATGCAATACAATGCCAATGCAAGCTATTCCTAAGATGTAAATGCACTCTAAATTAGAAATAGGATGTTCTAAAGTCAGGTTCACCAAAATGAACCACAAATTTTTGTAGGATAGAGGCTCTCTTACACTTCTAGGGTTTTTCACCTAAAAGGAGAAAGGCATCCCACAACAACTTTGGGGTTCACTCAATCCTAATGCTAATATGATTGAAATATGCCTAAATGAAATGTCCTAAATGCAAAGAACTGATAAAAGAGATTGATTAATGAATGAAAACTAAATAAATATAAAGTGTTTGAAAACACAATGTTGTATGCAAATTGACCTAAAAATGAAGTAAACTGTAACAGAAATGAATAAGACTGGAGAGGTGCACCTGGAAACTGGAATGTGATGCAAAGAGGCTTTGGAATCCTACAGAATTTGTTGTTGAAGCCAACTGGGATACTTACGCCAAGCTGGGCGACTTAGTCTTGTTTCTGGGAAATTTTGTCAGAATAGGTTTCAGCCAAATGGGTATCCAAAACTATAGAAAAAAATTTAAAGGCTTGGTAGTGGCACTAATTCACCACTGATGGTGACTTATTCCACCTTCATCTTTTGGAAATTTTGAAGATGCAATATGTAGCTCTCAGTCTGTACTCTAATTCTTGATAGGTGTTTGGATCTGAATCTACAAAATTCAGTTTGTAGGTGATCTCCAAGCTTATTTTAGGGCTTTGCTGACTTTGAATGACTTTGATGAATTGATGACACCTTTCAACACCTTTCTCTTTGACAAATCTACATACAAGACCTGCAAAACACACATGCAAAGAGGGGAAAAAGGTTTAAGGGTTAGTGAATAGGGGTTTTCCTTGGTCAAACCCCGATTTGGTAAACAAAGCCTTGAAAATGAAATGAAATGGAAAGAGAATGATGAATGAACAACATGCAATGCTACAACTCACCAAACCCTTGATGTAGAAATATGAAGAAATGCAAGTAGATGCTCCAATGATTGTAGACTTGATAATGCCTGGAATGCTTGAGAATGATTAAGTGAATGAAATAGAGAGTGAATAAATGTATAAATGCATTGGGGGGTGAAAATGAGAGGAAAACGCTTTATTTATACTTGATTATACAAAATTTCCCAAAAATACCACATCATAGGCTGACCTCAAGGTTAAGAGAATAATATCTCGCCAAAATTTTGAAATAATTTTGATTTTTGTGCCAAGTGGGACTAAGTCGCCCAAGGTGGTGACTTGATCCCACCAGGTAAATTTTAATGGGTGCTGGGAATTAAAGTGTATTGAATGATGTTTAACGGGATTATTCTCCAAAACACACTTAAGTAGGGCCTATAAGTGCATTAAGGGGCCATTTAGACATAAGAAAGGGTCAAATTATTGATGACAAGCCTAGAAAAGCGTGAAAGTTTGTTACAACACTTTACAACACTTTGAAATAAGGGTTGATAAGTGATAAAAAGGGGTTATTTAAATGAATTATAATAAAATAGTCCTAGAAAAGTGTGAAAGTGGGTTACAACACTTCACAACACTTTTACAAGACATCATAGAGTTCTTATTGATTTACAAGGGTCCAAGACCTAATGTGAATGTGTTGACCACATTACAACATTAAATCTAGGAAAAACTAGGCCAACATCCATAAGAAAGACCCAAATGAGCATAAAAATGTCCAAAAATACATTTTTTTGTGACACATCTCTAAGAAAAGTAACCCATGTCATTCTTGAGTAATCATCAATCAAAGGCATAAAATACATGTCACCTTGTAGACTTCTCACCCTTGTAGGACCACAAAGATATGTATGAATCAAATCCAAAAGTCTAGTAGTGAATTTTTCCTTTCACCTAAAGTTGTTTCTAGCTTGCTTTCCAAACTGATAGTCCTTGTAGACTACATTAATAGGTTTTATAATCCTTGGTAAATCTCTGATAGCTTGTACTGCACTAATTCTCACCATATTGTCAAAATTCATATGACACATCCTCCGGTGCCATAGCCAATTGTCATTAATCTAAGACATAAAGCAATAGATGTTTCCTTCAGCTCTCTTACTAGTAGCAATGACTATTTTGGACCCTTTTCCGATTTCACATTTTTCATCTTTGAACACAAGATTATATCCCTTTTTACACATTTTTCCCTCACTCAAGAGATTGTGTCTCAAACCCTTAACATAGTAGACACCATCAGTATTATGTTTTCCATCAAAACTGATTGAACCTATCCCACATATTTTTGCACCAGAATCATCTCCAAACTTAACTAAGCCTCCATCATAATTTTCAAGTTTAAAAAACTTACTTTTTTCACTGATCATGTGATTTGAGCAGCCACAATCAATGACCCAGTAGTTTTCTTCTTATTTAGCATGAAGAACAGAGACCCTAGTGCCATCAACTTTCTTTGGAGCACTTTCCTTCACACATCTTCCAGTGTTAGCAGAAGAAAATTCAACTTTTAAATCTAGGAACAAGCATTCATTATCATCGAAATCTCCATAATCAAACTCATCATCAGAAATGCCAGCATCTTCGTTGACATAATATGCTCTTTTGATAAATTTTCCTTTATTTTCTTTACCTTCTCTATGTTTATTTCTTTCAGCTCTTTTTAGACATCTTGAAGCATAATGACCTATACCACCATAGTTAAAACATTTGAAAGGCAATTTACCTTGATACTTACCGGAGCCCTTTTTCATCCTTCTTACAAATTTTTCTTCCACTTCATCAAAACTTTCTTCAGTCGAATCTTCCACTTGTATAGCTTTGAATGTATTTTTATCTTTGTTCCATTCTTCAAACCAATCTTTCTCATTTCAAATGAGGTTAGAGTACCAATCAACTGATCTTTAGTATAAGTATTATAATCTACAATTTCCTCTATAGAAAATACCATTTCACTGCATATATCAAGGAGAATTCTGAGAACCTTCTTCACTATCCTGGATTCCTCTATTTGTGCACCAACTCCTCTCATTCCACCTACCATCTCATCCACTCTCTATATGTAGGATTTAATGTTCTCATCTTCGACCATTCGCAATACCTCAAATTATGCCTCCAAATTTTGTAACTTTGCTTGTTTGACCTTATCATCTCCTTCATACATCTTCTCTAGCTTATCCCAAACACCTTTAGCAATCTTCATATTCATAACTTTAACTACTTCAAACTATGAAAGGTTATTTATAATAATGAACTTTTCCTTATTTTTTATTTCATACACTTTGATCTCATCAATAGTACTTGGACTACCAGTCGAAGGAACATATTGGTTTTGAATAGACTTTTTGATCCCATATCCACATTATGCCAAATATTATTCCATCTTTATCTTCCAGAATGCATAGTTAGTAGCATCAAACATAGGGCACTTGATATTTATTATCATGTTCACCATCTTGAACCTTCCTTAAGTGGTTGAGCTCTCCTCCAAGTAACCTTTCTCTGATACCAATTGTTTAACAAGAGAACTGAGAGGGGGATGAATAATTTGTAGCAACTTTTAACCTTTAAACTCTTCACCAAAAGTTAGATCAATAAGCATTCACAAAAAACCTTTTTCTGCTAATGTGATTAATCATTAAATGCAAAAATAGAAACTTAAAGTAATAAGATCATGCACATGAGAACACCATATTTATGTGGAAAAACCACTGAGGGAAAAACCACGGTGAGGATTAACTCACAATATAAATAATTCAAAAACTGAATACAAAGGCTCACTACCAGAGAGGCTCATTGCCAAAACAAGACACACTATCCAATTAGGGCTCACTACTCGGATGGCTAACCACCAGAGAATTACAAAGAAGATAGAAGAGATTTGTTATAGAGAAAACTATCTCAATGCAATAGAGATCTGCCAAATTTTTCTCACAAACTTGCAGTCTCACATGAAAGATGCTAGATTCCTTCAACTCACTACCTTTGGAACCCTGACATGAAATTTGCACTACTCTACTCAAATTCGCTCTCACATACATATTTCCCATCTATCTTTTTCTCAACAACATATCAACTTGTACTTATATTGTCTTCAACCCATCCAAGGTCGGCCACACACCATTTGTATTTACAAATTCAAATTAGGTTGGCGCCAAAACATTCTATGGTGGAATTAGAATGAGGATGATGCATACATATACTTAATGAGGACTTAAATGAGTCTCAACAAACCTTGCCACACTTCCATAAATTTCACAAGTAGTGTTTAACACAAGGTCAGCCAATACCCATGCAAAAACATAAAACAATTAAGCACACACATCCTTAACTTGATCCAATCTTCCTGGACAACAAATTTCACTTGAACATGACCTAATCAACTTATTCTTAGAACTACAAGTCATGAAACCAAAATTTGAAGAAATTTGGAGCAATTACATTTCTCCTAAATCATAGATAGACACAGTGAAATGCACAATTCACACACTAGTGAAAATATCTCACACTGTACAATGATCCAAAAGCCCAAATTATGGAGATAACAACTACCAAAAATCATGAATAATAAGTCAGAATCACACAATCATATAGGAAATATAGAGCACATCCCGGAGCATACGTTGAATACATTTATAACACTTCTTTATTACAATTTTCTCAATATCCTTGACATATACAACCAACTTCCTTAACACACAAATAGCATCAATTACAGTGCAACTAGTTGACATCAATGATAACATCTTCATACTTGCAACACTTTGAAAGCTGGAATATTAGAAAAGGTTGAATATTCAGATGGAGAAGATCTTGATGATGTGGAAGCTAACTTTGTAAGAAGGATGAAACAGGGCACCAGTAACTACAAAGGTAAACTTCCTTTCAAATGTTGTAGTTGTGGAAATGTAGGTCATTATGATTCAAGATGTCCAAACAGAGTTGTGAACAATAAAAGTAAGGGGAATAAAGGAAATATGATTAAAAGTAGTTACTTTATGTCAAAGAAGATGTTGGTATTTCTAATGATGATTCCGATTATGGAGATGATGATGAAAACAAATGCTTGTTCTTGATTTAAAAAGATGAAATTCCATTTCCTCGCTTAACACCGGAATTTGTGTGGAAGGTTGAAGGTACATTCATTTCTACTTTTCATGTCAAACAGACAAGAATTATTGGGTTGTTGATAGTGGCTACTCTAATCACATGACTGAAAAAAAAAAAAAAGTAAGCTTGTTAAACTTGAAAAATATGATGAAGGATTAGTTAAATTTGGAGATGATTTAGGAGCTAAGTTTTGTGGAATAGGTTCAATCAGCTTTGATGGAAACCATAATAATTAAAGATGCTTTACTATGTTAAGGGTTTAAGGCACACCTTTGAGTGTTGGAAAAATGTGGAAGCAAAGGATAATCTTGTGTTTAAGGATGAAACATGTGAGATTAGAAAGGGTCTGGAACTATGATTGTTGCTAGTAATAGGACAGATGGAAACATCTATCAACTTAAGGGTGATGATGGTCATTGCTTTATGTTTTAGATTAATGATAGTTGGTTATGGCACTAGAGGATGTGTCATTTTGATAATTTGGTGAGAATTGATTTAGTTCATGCATTAAGAGATCTACCAAGAATCACAAAGCCTATCAATGTTGTTTGCAAGAATTGTCAGTTTGGAAAGCAAGTAAGGAACTTATTTTCAAAGGAAAGGAACAATCTACTACCAGACTAATAGAATTAATACATACAGATCTTTATGATCCTACAATGGTGAGAATTCTTCAAGGTAGCAAGTATTTTATGTTTTTTATTGATGATTACTCTAGAATGACATGGGTTACTTTTCTTAGAGAGAAATCCAATGCACTAGATAGATTCAAAGCATTAAAGCTATGGTTGAAAATGAAGTGGATCTGAAAATAAAATGTTTGAGGTTTGATAGAGGTGGATAATTCACCTCCAATGAGTTTAACATGTTTTGTGAAGTTCATGGAATAAAGAGGCACATGTCTACCCCTAGAACTCCTCAGTAGAATGGAGTTGTTGAAAGGAAAAACTAGACTATTCAAGAAGCTACTAGAACTATGATGAAAGAAGAAAATCTACCAGAAGTCTACTGGAGAGAAGAAATGCATACTATTGTTTACATACTTAACAAAGTTCAAGCCAAAGCCAATATCAAAAGAGATGAAAACTTAGGAAAGTTTGATGCAAGGTCTGATGAAGGTATATTCCTTGGATATTCTACTAAAATAAAAGCTTACTGTAGACATGTAAAATGTCTTGATTGATACTATGCATCTGATTCTGATCAACTAACACTTTTTCTTCTAAAATCACTTTGAATTGATCAATTAATTGAATAATCAACATTGTTTAATTAAAATCAACAAATTCAACTATTAATCAAATAATTAAATTTATTTGATTAATTCATCCTTCTTCTAACTAATTATTCATCTTATTTAATTAAATCCTCTCTTAATCCTCCCATTTGATTAAAAATCAATCAAATCAAATGTCACATCTCCTAATTCTCTCCAATTAATTAACTCTAGATTAATTAATCCTAAATCAACTTTCTAATCATCATTATCAAATCCTCTAGCTTTTAATCAACCCATGGTCAACTAACCAGGTTACACATGAAAATAATTTCAATTAATTATTTAATTCATCTATTTTCCCTCAGCAAGGCATATTCCAAGGAATATTCCTCTCAACCACCTCTTAATCAATTTCCCTCCAAAGGATTTCAAAAATCTATCACATCCTCTTACATCTGCATTTAATCCTCTTACATCCTCTCAAATCTCATTCAATTCCTCTTACAAGAATTTCAAATTCTCAACCAACAACATTTACTTCTCTTCCATCCTCTTCCACACACACATTTCCCAAAATGTGCTCCACCCTCATCCAATAGAATTGTGACACTTGGCACATTCTCATTGGCTCTCAATTTATCCCACATTCATCAAATCCCCTCATTCTTCAACCCTTGAGTCCTATAAATAAAGGGTGTTTCTATTGAATATACATACACAATCCATACAAAGTCATTACTCTCATTTCATCCATCAATCATCCAATTGCTATCACTATCTTTGAGGGCAATTGGCTTTATCAAATTCATTTTGATCCACAATTTTATACACAATCATACACAAGTTTATGCAAGCTCATTATCCATTATAGTCATTGGAATCCACATTTTCATCCAAGTTAGCATAGAATTCATCATACATAGCTAGGTTATTGGCATTTTGCATCAAGAATCACATATCCATCTAAGAGCTTATCAAGGGGTTGGGAAAGGGATACTTTCCACATCAAAGTAGCACCAATCCACTATGGGATAGGTTTGAACATGATTTACATGCTTTCAATTAGTCTCTTTGGTATTTTATTGTTTTGTTTGCATTATTTAGCATTATTCAATATCTCATAGGAGTACTTAGTTTTTTTTGTTTAACTTGACCCATATGATAATGTTTGTCAAAGTTTAACATTTTGCATATTATGTTCTTACACTTACAAATGTTACAACAAAAGGCTAAGAAATATTGTTGAAAGTGAAAATGTTAAGGTTGATGAAAATTTGCAGAATTCAATTGCAGTAGATGGATATGTGTCAGATAAACCTGATTGTAGAGAAGAAGAAGAAGAAAAAGAAGAAAAAGATAAAGAAAAAGAAGTATAGAATGACAAGGAAGAAGCTCCAACCCTAAGACCCCTAAGTATGTGCAAAAGAATCATTATGAAGAACAAATCATTGGAGACAAGAGGAAAGGAGTATTAACAAGAAGCAGAGTTGTTGAAGCTGAGGTAAATTTATGTTTACTTTCTAAAGTTGAACCCAAAACTGTAAGGCATGCAAAGATGAACATTGGATGAAGGAAATTTAAGAAGAGCTTATGCACATTGAGAAAAATCAGACTTGGGAATTGGTTCCTAGACCAAAAAATAAGAACATAATTGAAACTAAGTGGGTATTCAGAAACAAACTGAATGGGAATGGAGAATTGGTAAGAAACAAGGCAAGACTTGTGTGTAAGGGTTACCCACAAGTGGAAGGAATAGAATTTGAGGAAACATTTTCTCTGGTGGCTCAGATGGAATATATCAAGATTTTTCTAGCATTTGCAGCATACAAGGACTTTAAATTTTAGCAGATGGATGTGAAGTATGCTTTTGTGAATGGTGAATTGGAAGAAGAGGTTTACATGGAACACCCAGAATGATTTCAATTGTCAGATCAACCAAATATGGTGTGTACATTGAAGAAGGAATTATATGGATTGAAGCAAGCCCCCAAATATCGGTATACAAGATTGGATAGATATTTGATACAATAAGGATTCGGTAAAGGCACCGCAGATAGTAATCTTTACTTCAAAATTGAGGAAGACAAAATATGGATAGTGGTTGTGTATGTGGACAACATTATCTTTGGAGGAAATGAAGCTATGTGTAGGAAATTTGTTGAAGAGATGTAGAAAGAGCTTGAGATGCTAATGTTTGGGGAGATGAATTTCTTCCTTGGGTTACAAATCAATCAAACAGATAAAGGAATTTTCATGTCATAGTCAAAGTATGTCAAAGAGATGTTGAAGAAGTTTGGAATGGAAAACTCCAAAATGGTATGCACTCCTATGGTGAGTGGTTGTAAATCGAGCAAAGATGATGATTCACCTAAGGTTGATCAAAGAGAATATAGATCTATGATTGGTGGACTATTATATCTAATTGCTACTAGACCGAATAACATGCATGTAGTTTGTCTTATAGCTAGATTTCAAGAAGATCCTAAAGAAACACATGTTGTAGCAATGAATAGGATATTCAAATATTTAAAAGGCACTCCAGATTATGGCTTATGGTATCCTAAGGATAATGATTTTACATTAATTTTTTATATAGATGCATATTTGGTTGGTTGTGTTAATGACAGGAAAAGTACAAGTGGTGGTGCATTATTTCTTGGATGTAGATTGGTGTCATGGTTAAGTAAGAAGAAAGATTCAGTTTCCTTATCCACTACAGAGGCTGAGTATATTGTTGCACCATCTTGTTGCACACAAGTTTTGTGGATGAGACAGACATTGAAGGATATCAGAGTAATGTATGATGAGCCTATTTCTATCTTTTGTGATAATACAAGTGCAATTAACATTTCAAAGAATTCAATGGCGCATTCAAGGACAAAGTATATATCAATCAGGTATCACTTTCTAAGAGAGAAGGTTATGGAGAATGAGGTGAAGCTTGAGTATGTACCTACAAAGGATTAGATTGCTAACATATTTTGACTAAGGCTCTTCCTAAGGATACTTTTGAGTATCTTCGAGAGAAGCTTAAGGGTTATTTCCTCTTATTTAACTAGATGCATATGGAGAGGCATCAGTCCATTGGATCTATGGATTCATCTCTTTTCTAGACTAATGTTGGTAGCTACCTCTCAAGGGGAGTAGGTAGTGTCATTTGTTGTCATTGAATTGTTGATTTGGTTGGGTGTACTCCTAAGGGGGAGTATTTAGAGAAAGTATCTTGGTTTAGTGTCAAAGGGGGAGAATAATGGAAAACACTTTATCCTTTTCCATTGATGTCAAAGGGGGATAAAGAATCATGTGGAATTTTTTATCTACTTAAGGGGAGATAAAAGGAAATCATGAGGAAGCATATTCAAAGTTGTTGTTTTTTCTTTGATGGTTTTTCACATCATGTGCTGCCATCAAGGACAAAGGGGGAGATTGTTGCAAGTATGAAGGTGTTGTCATTGATGTCAATAGGCATGTCTACAGGTTGGTGTTATCATTGATGTCAACTATATGTTGAGGAATTTTGTTGCATGATGATGTCGAGGATATTGAGAAAATTGTGAAAAAGAGGAAAACAGGTTGTTGCAAGTTGTGCATGTATAGTTGAGATAGTGAGGAATTTTTGTGAGTAGATGGATCTATCTTTACGTTGTAGTGTTTGGAGATGTGTTGTAATGAAGTAATATGCTAAGATGATGTCTTTGGTACTTGGTTTCCAAGTGCTTTTGAGAAAATTTGATAAATAGAGAAAATAGTGTTCTACAAGTGTTCAAAATGTGCTCTGAGATGTGCTCCACGTTTCTTCTGTGTTGATGATATGCGTATGTAGATTTGATAAGTTTTTCAAGGTTTTTAGTAGTTGTTATATCTAGAATTTGGGTTTTTGGATCGTTGTGCAGAGTGATATTTTTACCAATGTGTGAACTAGGTTTTCAGTGTTATTTTTTGTGATCTAGGAGAAATGTATTTTCTCTGCATTTCTCTATAGTTTGGCTTCAAGTTGTGCAGATTTGGGAAGTTTCTTATAATGTTTGTATCTTTCAGAATTCAAGGTTTCACTTGATTTGGCTCAGTACAGTGTGTGTTTCATGCGTCAGTGTGCAAATAAGGTTAATCAGATGTTTTGGGTTGAAGTATTTCTATGATGTGAGTTTGGATGAATTCTTTGTTGGATCTCAGCTAGTTCGAGGATTATTCTAGATTTTTCTCAAGTGAATTTTGTTGTCTAGAATTTTTAGATTGATTTAAGGAATCATGTACTTATTGTTTTATAGTGTTTAGCATGTGTATTGGCTGACCTAGTGTTAGCACTACATGGTAAGTTTATGAAAGCATGTTGAGGTGTGTTAGGATTAATTTGGGTCCTAATTAAGGATTTATATGGGTTTCCATCATTCATATCCACCATGGAAGTGTTTGGGTGTCGACCTAATTTGAAACTTTAAATGTAACGAATAGTTGTTGACCTTGGAGACATTTTTCAAGGTTGAGGTTGATATAAATAGTAGTGGTATTATTTTGAGATGCAAGAAAGAAGAAAGATAGATGAGAGATAGATGCAAGTGATGTATGTGATGTGAATTTGAGCAGAGCAGTGTGAATTTCAAAGTGTTGGATTCCTAAGGATAGTGAGATGAATGTTTCTACAATCTTTCATGCAAGGCTATGAAAGTGTTGGAGAATTTGTGGTGGATTATATGTTGCATTGATAAGTTGTTCTCTATGTAACATTTCTCTTCTATCTTTGTTTCTTTTTGTGGCAATGAGCCTTGGTTGTGAACCTTTTTTGGACAACATGTCCTATTCTAGCAATGAACCCTTGTACTAGTTTTGTAATTACTTATATTGTGAGCTAATTCTCACCGTGGTTTTTCCCTCATTAGGTTTTCCACATAAATATGGTGTTGTCTAGTATATGGTGTTCCTATTTTACTTTTTTTTATTTGCATTTCATGATTAATCACTTTAACAGAATAAGGGCTCAATGAATGCTTATGGATCTGATTACTGTTGAGGGTGTTGATGTTTTAATTTGCTAAAACTGATTCACCCCCCTCTCATTTGTCTTGTTCATTAAAAAATTATATATATTTTAAATCTTTTGTAATAAAAGTTTTTGATTGGCAGGAAAAGTAGGTTTTGAAGGGACTTGAAGCCCTTTACAACAAAATTTTTCTCAAACAAAGAAAAACATAGCCACCTAGTAGCCAAACAACAATGAACTAAAAGCAACTAAAAAGAAAACATATTACTTCATGTTCTTAAGGTGTTAGCCACCTCTAATTATTGGTTGTAGTGTTGATTAACCAAGCTCATCAGATCATTCTTTTCCTCTTCAAAAAAAAAAATCTTGCCACTGTGGGTCCCAACACTAGGTCCTTTGTCTTCCTCCAACTGTGATGCCCCCTCAATTTTGTTTTGTTTGGATAGCTACTTGGATTACATCTAGACTTTATGATGTTGTTTGCTAGACTTTATGTTACTATTTGATGGACACTATGAATTTGTTGGATGTTACTCAGACATTGTGATACTATGATGAATTGATATGGTGACTGTTTGATGATACTTTGATGCTTAGTTTAATTATATTGATGGCATTATGATATCTGATGCTTCTTATTTATATCTTGGTTAGCACATTAGTTGATTGCTTATTTGAGTATCATGGATATGATGTTATGTATTATTAGATGCATTTTTTATCATTTTTTGATATCATTTGTTATGTGTTCATGATGGGTAATAGTGTTGTATCACTCGCTTGAGAGCGCCCTGCGACTCTATGATTTCCCCATCACAGTGGGACCGATTATTTCTTTATGCACATGTTCGAACCTTCGTTTTGCTGCAAGCTGCAAGTACAAGGCATCAACTCCACCTAATTATTAGGTATGAGTGTGCCAGAGCCCAATGGAGTTGTTGTTTCGGAGGTTACACTAGGTCCCCCATGTCGAGCCATCATCCTTGTTGAGGATGAATCCCTGTTGTCACAATCTCGTCTGTAAGGTCTGTTTGTATTGTTTCATTTGTGTTGTCATTTTACCTTTTGTTCCATCTTGTAGTCTGGTAATGTTTGTGAGTATGATCTTGGAGTTATGTTTATCTTTGTTCCTAGTTTGATCATTTTATGTTGATGGAAATCAATGAAATTATAGACCTTTGGTATAATTCAATAAAGACTGGTTATGATTGAAGTATTAATTTAATAAACTATTAATAAGTAATTTACTTATTTTTAATAAATTAAATTTTATGAATTAAAGGAAGTATTTAAATAAATGAGTTAATTCAATAGGAGAAATTTAAATTAATAAATTAGTGGTTATTGTGTGTAAATTGTATAATGAGGTTGAAATTGCAAAGAGGAAATAAAATTAAGTAAATGAGCAAGTGGAAGGCAATTTTAAAGGAAAGATAAATAAATGGAAATTTTTAAATGGAAAGAGCTCTCAGAAAAGAAGGTAACTTATGTCGTGGAGGAATAATTAAAAGGAAGTGGAGTTAACTCCACAGGGGCAATTAGCTTATTGCACTCAGAGGAAAAACTAATTCTTTTTTTTGCTTGTTGTGAATGTCTGGCGAGGGTTTTTTGGAAGCTTTCTCTATTTTTTTTCTAGAATTTTTTGGAATTGGGGGTGAAGCTCTGAGGTTGTTGTGGAAGTCTTGGGGTTTTATAGTAACTATGATATTTGGAGTTGCTTGAGTTGAAGAGCGGAATCTTGGAAGAAGCTGGAAGCCGACTCTTGGGGTTTTTGTCTGACATTTGTTACCAACTTAGTTGTGCAAATTTTCTAGGTTCCTTTTCTTTTCCTTTTGTTCTGAAAAGTTTGTTGATCTGGCTAGAAAATGGTAGTTTGTTCTTTGTAAATGTAGTATTTTTTTCTTGAAAACTCAATGATATCGACATGTGTTGTTATTTTTTTCATACTGAATATAGTCTGTATATAATTATTTGGTCTTTTAAACAATTGATAATGGATAAATGAATATTCTGATTGAAACAATTTGAATCTATTTGTAGACTTTGTCCAGCTTCATCCCTCATCGAAAAATTAGCAATCTTTCAATCCTTCTCTTCATGCCTATTATTTACATTGTATTTATTAACTAGCATCTTCCTCTTTGTCGTGGTCTTGTCCTCCTTAACTTATTGTCGCCCTTTACCTCTCGTTGTTATTCATCAGCCTTGAGTAAGATTATTTTTGTTATATCTGTTAAAGGCAAACGAATGGAAATTGCAGGTGTTAATGAGAAATGGTCTTCATCATTTGACTTCTGTGTTTTTTTCTTTTAGTGGTAATGTGGCTCTCGATTTGTCTTACTCTTTGTCTATTATAGTGCTTAGTTTTGGTATGTCCTCATGAATAGTATGAGGCATTATAGACTTGCTATCAGACTGTTGTTCCTAATTTATTGACATTAAACTGCTCTTTGAAGTTTTTTATTTAATTACTATTCTTCCATCGAAGTCGTCACCTAGGAATGGCTGAATTCATTAAGTTTCATTTAAGGTAGCAATATCTCCTTGTTTATATCTATCTATCTTGGCCAACTCAGGCCATGATGCCATAAGCTAGTTACATGTTTACCAGTTAACTTGTATGGTATCTAAATTACAATGTGATAACAAGTGAAAATGCAATTACTCCTCAGACATCCAAATTTGGACACTTAATTTATCCAAATTTATCACTTTTCATCTAAACATCCTCTTATCCAAGTTAATTAAGTAATATTACTATTATTTAATTAATATCTTTAATTCTACCAATCCCTAAGGTATTTAATTAATAATTAAATACTTTACTCTTTAATCCTTCTTTCATCAAATAAATTAAATAAATAATACATTTATTTAATTCCTCACATGTCATTTTCATCTAATCCTAATCCATCTCCTAATTTCTTCATTAGGGATGTGTACATGCCTAATCCTTGATTAGGATGTGTCACATCCTCCAACTTTTGCAAGTTGGCTTCTAATCCTCATTTATCTTCTAATTACTGATTAATTAATCTTAATCAGTACCTTGGTCAACTCTCTCCATCCCCCAAGGAATTTTTAATTCCTTTTTATTCCTCCAAGAATCCCCTTTTCCATGCATCTTCTAGAATCTTTGACTTGTCACATCAAGTCACATGTGACAAACTCCCACCTTTTGGGAACATTTGTCTTATCCACTAGATTCTTCCAATCATTGTGAATTTAAAATTCACTTTTATTCACCCAAGATTCTTCCCATCTCCCAATGTACTTGCAAGGTACTTGTCCTTCCTCCACCTCATGTACCTTTTGGCCACCTCACTTACACATCATCTCCTCTTAGCCACTTCACCATCCACATGTCAAGATGTGAGGGCTTGTGAGTTCTCAACCCACCATAGCCCTTCATCTTGACCTTGTTGGATGAATCTTCAACCGTTGAATTCTCTAGAGAATTCAAATTTTTTATAAATACCTAAAAAAGACTTTCATTTGAGCAACCTTATGCTGCCAATTTGCATTCTCAAGCATTTGTTATCATTTACCATCCATTTAGTCATTTTGCATTATCAATCTTGCATCTATTAACATCAAAAGCCATCTAAGGAGCATACAAATTCATCTAAATCAAGGGCCAACCAAGGAGTCTTCAACAACAAGGAAGGTATAATCAATTTGTATTTTATTTCATCTATTTTCCTTGTTTTATCACTCTTTAGGCTAATCTTTGAAGTGTTCTTAGTGTTTTTCCACTTGCATTTTTAGTTATTTTGCACATTAGAATAGGGTAAAAATTCCAAGGTACACAACTCCATCTCCATCTGGTGCGTGCTATAGAGCGCTAATAATCAGATTTGGGAATCTCCTGTTGTCTGAACCTAGTTGAAGGCGTTGGCTTAAGTATCCAACTCTGAGTCTCATGAGATTAAACTAGATGGAACTTATCCTTGTCCAAGTTGTTATACGTAGAAAACTCTTAATAAACTATTAGTAAACTAATATATTTTATCTTATGTCAAATTGTTAGTTAGACCTATAGTTTCTGTATTAAATACTTCTATCACTTATATCGAAATATCTTCTAAATCAATGGTTGTAATTAAAGAAAACAGATATGTCTTTGTGTAGATCCCATTTGGAATGTTTGACGCCATGTCAAGCTCAGTTTACTACGTCCTATATGTCTTGGTTTGTCTCTATTAAGTAACAGTTTAGTGCTTGATACTTTGGTAGTAGGATATTCTTTTTTGTGTTTATCGATCACCTTGTAAACTTGGTTTTTGATTTAAATGAATGTATATATATACTGTGTCTATCGACTACCTTTATAATCTTAGACTCTGATTTAAATGAATGTATATAAATATACTGTGTCCACCAATTTCCTTTGCAATCTTAGATTCTATTTTTAATGAATATATATCTATATATATAGATGTGTGTGATAAGTGATAGAAAAATATGTGTGTATGTATATATATATATGTATGTATGTTGTATCTATATATTTATATAAATATATATATGTATATGTGTATATATGTGTGATTTCGTATGGTTGTAATTTTGGTTGATTTAAAATATTTCTACCATTTATGTAATTTCAACTTAGAAAGATAATTTAAGGGAAGAGTTTGAAAAGATTAATAAAATTCAATGATATAAACAATAGATAACGTATAATACAAGAAAATAATTTTGGAGTTGATGAATAAGTTATGATCGTGAATGAATACTTTGTAACATTAATTAGTTTTCTTGTACTCGTATGGCATGAATTGGTAGTACGAAAAGTGGTTGACTTTGGATTCTGAAATGCATGTGAATATAGAGTTATGTATAATTCTTTCCTTGAAATGAAGTCTAGAGTTTCTAGAGGCTAGGAAGTTTTGTACTTTTGGTGGAAATTTCTTGGAACCGTAATGTTGACTGTGATGTTTTGGTATGGGTAAGTTGATTTTTTTCCTTGCACGATATGTTCACCTTGGGATTGGTACTCATTTTGAATTATGTGAGAGAGATGGGATGATGCCTCGCTTTGAGATTTGTTTTGAGTTTTGTGTTGTGCAAGTGTTTTTGTTTTCGGTTTCATTGGTTTGCTAGTTGTTGGAAGGGGGGGGTGGCTTCCAATGGGGGTCAGCACACAAAGGGGTGCCTAGATAACCCATGTGGAAGTTTGATTAACAAGTGAAAACATAAAACAAACTAGGGGGAATTGGGTAGCTAAAACATTAACAAGAAAATTTTATACCTCACTCAGGCTAAAGCACTCGTTTAGGCTTGAGGTGAGATGGGAAGGCCTAGAATGGATAATCAACTACCTCATCCCCATGAGAGGTAAGTTGATTCCGCATATGTTGGCATGAGGGGCTGGAGATCGGTAGAGGCTACCAGGATAACCCAAGATGGGGGTCGGGGCCTAGGAAGATCTACCTGGATAACCTATGACCAACTATGTGATGACACTTCCCCTACGACAACCATGAGTTCCCTTGCTTTTTGTTTTACCTTGGATAATATGTGCCTCTAGAAGTATAGTCATTGTTGTTTATTGTTGTTCTTCTTCTTTGTGCTTGTGAGTTATGTCAGTCTTGTGATGTCTAGTCCTATCTATTAGTTTTGTTGGGCCCCTTGTTACCTCCTAGCACGAGGGGTGAACCTTTGGGTTCACATGGTTGGGTGGAATGTGTTATGTTCTCCATTGGGTTCCCTTCTTTGTACGTGTTGTGGTGACTTCACTTGATCAGTTCACTTTTGCATTGTGTCTTCTCTTGAGATTTGATCATTGTACTTGGAAATGTACTGTATCTTTATCATGTATCATGTTGTTGAGTACTTCTCACATGTAACGAGGAAGTATTATTTTACAAAATCTAAATGTAAGTTGAAACTGAAGTAACTCAAGTATGTGGAGAATTATGTATTCAACAATATTGTACATGTTAATTGATATGAATGTAATTAGTTGTTATTTTATGTTTATAGTATGGTTATATCTCATGGTTCATTTGATTATATGTGATGAGTAATGTGATGCTTAATGATGATTAGAATTTGGTTATTTCTAAGTTTTATGGTTTTGTAATTTTGGCTAAGGGACATAAGTAATGCAGTCGTGCACCCTAGAGGACGTTGGATAGTAATTTAGTTTATATTAAGTTTCAATTGTGCAACATTTCACCTAAAAAAAAATTGTCCATTTTTAGTTGTTTAGGTTTTATCCTCTAGGGTTCCTGACGGGGCATTACACATGGTATCAGAGCCCAGGTTTAAACACTGGGTGCTCTAGGTATATTTATAAGCCCATTAAGTTGTCTTAGATGTATAGTTTAAAGTTTAAGTTTTCCCATTTTGACCTCGTCTAACACCTTGACTTGTCTTGGTGGTGTCTATGTAGGATCATGCCTAGGAGACGGGGTAGAGTTCTTGGACGAGGTAGAGGTCGTGGTGGTGGCCATGGGGCCAATTGCCAAGATTCATCTCCACAAAGTTCTCATGAGTTAGATCGTGAGGAACATCAGAGTTCATAGAACAATTAGGGAGGTGTAGGAAAAAATCTGGGTCAGCCAGGGATGGAGGGCACACAGTTGCACCAATTACTAGAGGAGGTTCTTTCCTGGCTTGGTCTGAGGTAGGAAGGTGAGCAGTTAGTGATTCAGGAGAGAGAGAGATCTCCCAGGAGGAGGGAGTTAGCTATTGAGTAGGATACCATTTTAGCTGGTCATATGAGGGACCTTCTTCAAGCACGTCATCTGACATTTGATGGGACAGGCAGTGGTTTAGAGGCTAAGACTTGGTTAATCAACCTGAACCGATGTTTTACTATGCAACCATATGGTAGCAATACCAAGGCCAGGTGCGCCATTATGCATCTCTGAGGTTTTGCATCCACGTGGTGGTGTCTTGAGGATCAGAAGCTCCATCTATATATAGATTATGTGTCATGGGAGACGTTCCTTGAGCGATTCAGAGCCTGATTCTTGTCTGACCATTGGTGGAAGCGCCAAGCAGATGAGTTTCATGAGTTGAGACAGATGGCGATGTTAGTGGAACAATATGAGCGGAGATTCTATGAACTCAAACAATATGCTGGCATAGGAGATGACGAGGGCATGTTAGTACAACACTTTATTAGGGGCTTAAATGCCTGCATCAATGGTGGAGTTTGCGTGTTTCAGCCAAAAACCATAGAGTTAGCTTTGGAAAAGGCTCAGATTTTTTAGGAGAATCTAGCTATGGCTTTAGGTGGACATACGGGGGTTCAGATTGGCAGTGCACCTCTGGCAGGGTTCAGTTCTCATGGTGGTCAGACACAGTCAGTAGGTCCATCTAGGAGTCAGTAGGAACCCTCTAAGGGTGGCCAACAATAGCAATAGCAGCCCTCACATTCCAAACATAAGAACTCTTGATCTCATCAGGATGATAGATCTTAGTCTAGGAGAGACAGGAATTGGAGGAAAATTAAGCATTACCACTCTGATAAGCTAGCTCAGAGTTCATAGTCTACAGTTAACAAGGGTAGTGTTCAACAGTCTATTGCACCTCCTGGTGGTAGAGGTTTTGGCGGAGGTACAGGGTGCTTCTCATGTGGGCATCAGGGTAATATTTATCGTCAGTGTCCTCAGAAGGGCACTTTTGGATTTACTTAGAGACCAATGGCTTCAGAGCCGACCGTAGGGGATGCAGGTAGATCACATAGAGTTTTTGTTGTGGTTGACAACCACCAAGCTGAGCACTAGGGCATAGTATTTGAGACATTAGGTGTGTTGTAGGGTGGTAGAGTTTATGTTCTCTTTGATTCAGGTGCTTCAAAATCCTTTATTTCTCCTTCTATAGTAGCGCGATGTGGACTGGCGGCAGTGAAGTAGGACGATAGGTGGTAGGTTGAGTTAGCTTTCGGTGCTAAGCTCGTAGTTGAGTTGCTTGTTCATGGTTGTAGTTTGAGGATTGGATCTCTTGACACCACAGTTGATCTTTGTATCATTCCTCTTGGGTCTTATGATGTGGTATTAGGCATGGATTGGTTAGAGTCTCACAGAGTAGTCATAGATTTTCACTGCAAGTTGGTGAAGTGTGTTGATGATTATGGCAGTGAGGTTGAGGTAGTTGGGATTCAAAGACCTATTTATTTGAGGATGATCTCAACTATGCAGTTGAGGAGGTGTATGCGGCAGGGCTGACAGTTATTTGCAGTGACAGTTAATGATTTGGAGTTAGGAGAGAGTCAGGAGGAGGTGTCACTTGATAGTCATCCCATTCTTAGATAGTTTGCCGATGTTTTTCCTAGCAAGATTCCAGGGATGCCACCTAAGTGTGACATTGACTTTAAGATTGATCTTGTACCTGAAGCTGAGCCCATT
The DNA here is from genome assembly GCA_007258455.2 of Sequoia sempervirens. Taxonomy (NCBI): domain Eukaryota; kingdom Viridiplantae; phylum Streptophyta; class Pinopsida; order Cupressales; family Cupressaceae; genus Sequoia; species Sequoia sempervirens. The sequence continues at coordinate 3,022 of VDFB02104807.1, read as the reverse complement.
TCACGAGCTCCTTATCGAATGACCACGCAGGAGCTTCAGGAGCTCTGATTATAGCTTGAGGAGTTGTTAAAGGGATTTATTCGTCCTAGTGTCTCTCCATGGGGAGCATCAATGATTTTTGTGAAGAAGGATGGGTCCCTTTGATTGTGCATAGATTATCGGCAGTTAAACAAGGTGACAATAAGGAACAAATATTTGTTGCCGAGGATAGATGACCTTTTTTATCAGATCAAGGGTGTTAGGGTATTCTCAAAGATTGATCTTAAATCAGGGTATCACCAGTTGTGCATCTTCGAGGAAGATATACATAAGACTGCATTTTGTACTCGATACGGACACTACGAGTTCACAGTGGTGCCATTCGGGTTAACGAATGCACCCTCAGTGTTTATGAGTTTGATGAATGGTGTGTTTCATACCTACCTTGACTAATTCGTCTTGGTGTTTTTAGATGATATATTGATCTATTCCAGGACTATGGAGGAGCATGAGGATCACTTAAGACAGCTGCTACATTGTTTGAGAGAGAATCAGCTATATACTAACTTGTTGAAGTGTGAATTCTTCAAGACAAAGGTGAATATCTAGGACATGTTATCTCGGGTGAGGGCATTGTTGTGGATCCATCAAAGATCCAAGCTATCATTGATTGGCCTACAAATACTAATGTGTCAGAGGTTTGCAGTTTTATGGGGTTGGTAGGTTACTACTGACGTTTTGTACAAGGTTTTTCAAGGATAGCACACCCCATTACTTCTCTTTAGAGGAAAGGGAAGAAATTTGTTTGATCAGAGCAGTGCGAGGTAGTTTTTTTAGACTCTTAAGGAGAGATTGACCAGTTCTCCTATCTTAGTTGTTCCTAATCCTTCTGGGGATTTTGTGGTGTGTATTGATGCTTCCTTGGAGGGTATAGGAGTTGTGTTAATGCAGGAGGGTCGCGTGATTTCCTATGAGTCTCGCAAACTCAAGGATCATGAGCTAAATTACCCTACACATGATCTAGAGTTAGCCATTGTGGTACATGCTTTGATGAGGTGGAGGCACTTTTTATTGGTGCATCGGTTTGAGCTGCACATTGACCACCGTATTTTATAGTACATCTTTACATAGCCTAATCTGAATGCCAGGAAAAGACGATGGATGGAGTTCCTATGTGAATACGATTTTGAGGTGAAGTTCATCCAGGGAAAGGAGACGGTGGTTGTGAATGCACTCAGTAGACGGAGACATGAGTTATCGACAGTGACTCTTGGTGTGAATTTGAGTCAGATACTTTTAGCACTTCCTTTAGATGGTTGGTATCGGGAGGTGAGGACTGAGATGGAGTCAGGGAGAGCTTTAGAGGGAAGATTTGTAGGATACTCCCTTGAGTTAGATATAGATAGTATTTTGAGGCATTTGGGTTGTATTTATGTACCATCCACTAGAGATCTTTGCACTTTGATTATGTCAGAGGAACATCGGGCACCGTATTCAGCTCATCTTGGTGTCAAAAAGATGCACGCTGATGTTCAACAGCTGTAATTTTGGGCCAGTATGAGGAGAGATATTGCTGATTTTGTATCGAAGTGTCTGGAGTGTTAGAGAGTGAAGGAAGAACATCAACATCCTACAGGACTTTTGCAGCCTCATTTGGTTCCAGAGTGGAAATGGGACATTGTCTCATTAGATTTTATTGTTGGTTTTCCCATTTCTTCACATCGGCATGATGCTATTATGGTCACTGTGGACAGGTTGACGAAGGTGGAACACTTCTCTCTTGTTTGTTCCTCTTACAATGCTTCATTAGTGGCCAGAGTCTTCATGGAGGATATTGTCAGGTTACACAGTATTCCTTGTCGGATCATTTCAGATAGAGATCCAGTATTTATTTCAGCTCTATGGACATTCCTACAGCATGCATTAGGGACTCAGTTCAACTTCAGTTGAACTTATCACCTAGAGATGGATGGGCAGACCAAGAGGGTCAACTAGATCCTCAAGGACATGCTTTGGATGTACGTCATGGATCAACAAACATGATGGGAGGACTACCTATATCTAGTAGAATTTGCATACAATAATAGTTATCACAGTTCTATTGGCATGCCTCCCTTCCAGGCGTTATTTGGTTGTCCGTGTCAGACCCCATTGAGTTGGGATCGTTTGGAGGATAGGGTTCCTTTGGGCCCGGAAATGCTTTAGGAGATGGAGCAATAGGTGGTTCAGATTAGGGAGCATTTAGTGGCAACCTAGGACAAACAAAAGAAATATGTCGATGCTCACAAGGTGAATCGTCAATTCTTAGTTGGTGACCGGGTATTCCTGTGCGTGCATCCACGAAAGAGTCTAATTCGTTACAAAAAAGGCTCTAAGCTCGCATCACGTTTTGTTGGACCTTTTGAGATCTTGGAGAGGATTTTTCCTGTAGCATACTGTCTTGCTTTTCCACCCAGTCTCTCATGCATACATGATGTATTTCATGTTTCAGTACTTAGAACATATTATCCTAATATATCTCATGTCCTTGATTGGAATGCATTACAGGTAGAGGACGGGCAGCTAGCTTTGGAGCCCGTAGGCGTAATTCAGCACAGGAGACTCACACTCAAGGGATGAGACATTAAGTAGGTTAGGGTCCAGTGGGATACGAACGATGAGTCTTCAGCTACCTTGGAGGATGCTTCTAGGATGAGAGAGCTTTATCTGTATCTATTTACAAGCTTCTAGGAGTAAGCCTGGTCCTAGGGGGAGAATGTGATGCCCCCTCAATTTGCTTTTGTTTGGACAACTACTTGGATTACATCTAGACTTTATGATGTTGTTTTCTAGACTCTATGTTACTATTTGATGGACACTATGACTTTGTTGGATGTTACTCAGACATTGTGATACTATGATGATTTGATATGGTAAGTCATGTTTGATGATACTTTGATGCTTAGTTTAATGATATTGATGGTATTGCGATATCTTATGCTTCTTATTTATATCTTGTTTAGCAGATTAGTTGATTGCTTATTTGAGTATCATGGATACGATG
>VDFB02104806.1:0-22491 GCA_007258455.2 Sequoia sempervirens | reverse complement strand
ATTCCTTGAATCAAAATTAATCTCCAAAGGCATTCACACCAACACAGAATCATCCAAAAACAATCCTTCAACAACAGAGGTAAAAACATGCAACCAGGCATCCAAGGGAGACCTCAATTTCCTCCTCACAAGATACCCGTACAGTTGGTAAACAAATGACCTTTGACAAAATCAACAAACATGGCAACAATATAATTTAATGTTTCACCAAAATAGTAAAAGTGGGAAGACTGCATTCAATAAAAAGCATAAACTTATCACAACCAAGCATCGCATTAGTATGCAAAATACTCCACCACAAAATCAATTAATAAGACCCCCACAACTCAAAACAAACCAAGGATACACCACGTAAAGTTAAACGAATAGCAACACAATTTAACTAAAAAAAAGATCCTTAACTCACATGAACTCAAGAAAAGTCATAATGAAAGAATTTTTCAAATCACACATAAATCGACACGAATCCGATGGAATGAAATCACTTCTGAAGCCAAGGAAATTCCAAAGAGGGCACCACAAATAGGATACACCAAATTACCCTTAAATGAACAATGACCATTTCAAATACAATTTATCCATTCGTTTAATAAGAATTAATTTAGAATAAATAAAGGAACTCTATAATCACATATCATAATTATCTCAAGACATATTTTAACATTTCATAATATTCCTTATCATTAATCCCATAATTAAATTAAAAGATTATTTCCCTCAAATAATAATATTTGAGACAATTTTAATATAATTTCCTAGTTATTTAGCTTACACACTAATCTTACCATTCCACTCTAAAGGTTATAAAATAACAATATTCACCTACACATTAACAAAGAATAATCCATAATAATTGTGGTAATAATAATAATATCCTAAATTTCTTAATCTTCTTAGACAATTTGCTAATCACTTAATAATGGAAATAACCTTCATTCAATTTTCAGTGTCAAGGAAACTTCACTTTGTTTATCTTTATTTAAGTAACCATTTTCAACCTAAATATAGTCTTATTTACTTTATTAGTCCCATACATTCATAAGTATATACATTAACAATATTAACTCCAAAATTGCTTCCCTATTCCTTAAATTCACTTATCTTCAAAACCAGCCATAGACACAAATAATTTAACTCATCATACAAATTATAGCCACAAATTCAACAATACATCCATTGAATACATAAAGTGAAACTAATTTTACTTCTAAGTCATTAATGGTAATCAAATTAGAATTGTCATTGTTCAAACATAAAAAAAATAAAAAAATCTGTGTAGTGTTTATTGTTTAAATGTCCTTTGGGTTCGTACCTATCTGCAGGCAAGTTACATGGAATTAAGAGAATTCTTCTTCTTGGCTTCTAGATAGTTGAAATTTAAAGAGATTGAAATTTGATAGTTGATTTGATCGAGAACTCTAATGAACCTCTTTGAAAGATAAGAAATTATATTGAAGATCTTATATCCTTGATTCATAAATTTTTAGAATCAAAGTTGAAACATATATTTAGAGAAGGAAATTTGATTGATGATTCCCTTGCTCAATTTGGTCTTCAACATCAAAATTGGATGTATTGGTCTAATGACTAAGAGTTTCTGCTAAAGGTTAGGGTAATATTAGTAAATGTAGGGCCATATTTTTCCTATCAAAAATGAGTATGATGTGTGTGGGATATATGCAAGGTGGTAGGAATAAAATTTCAATTATTTTGAACATGTTTTAATAATTACTTGGGAAGTTGTGTGAAAAATCATATCAATTAAAACTTATGTTTTAATAATTATCTTGATAGTTATATTAAAGCTCTTATTAAAATTGGAAGGCATTATTTTTGGAAGGTGATGGATAATTATGAGGCCTCTACCTACATGCATGTTACAAGGATGTTTCTTATGTATGTGGGTATTACTATCAAACATAATGATAACTTAAGTCATTGTGCCTTCTCTCTCAATATTTTCTTTATCATTCTATTTTTGGTTGTGTTTTCTTTTCATATATGCTGCAAGATACCATGGATGAACAAAAAATTTGTTATGAGATAGAGTCTTTCACTTCACTAAAGAATGAAATTGGGGTCTATTCCATCTTCAAATGAGGAGGATTAATGCTCATTTTCATGTTATGTGTGATCATGATGATACAATCACTACCTAGTTTGTTAACTCATGGAAACAAAAATGTGTTTTCATTAAAGTGGTGTCAAATTTGTGGTTACAAGGGAACTTATTACCCAAGCTACTAGCATTCATTATGATATGGATAAAGTTCAAAACTACCATAAATTCATAGGATCTTTTTTAGAGGAAGGGGATTATATCCAAAAGGATCATAATCGGTACAATAAAGAAGCTCTTCCAACACCATGTCCTCTAGTAAGATTCCACCTTTAATTCTTAGTACCCCTTGAGGATAGATTTGGGACTATCTACAACTACCAATTGTTAGGTTAGAGATGGCAAATCTTAACAATTAAATGCATTTTATATGGAAAAAATGCAGAAACTAAACATTAATGTAATAAATCATAACACAAAGAATTTAATCGTTCACCTTAACCGGGCTACATCCACCGTGCAAACCATAGCCATCCAATACTTTCTTTTATTACTCCAGAGAAACTCTATTACAATTCTTGCAAATAATCAGATTTTCATCATACTGAAATATCCATCCTAACCCCCTTTACCAAGCTTTCAGAAGCTTCCAGATTTTGTGGTTCTACAAAAATCAGACTTTTTCTTTTTCCATTGATTTTCCTTCGGTGATCACGCCAAAAATAGGAAGATACTTTTTCCTGCACTGCCGCCTCTAATCCCCAATTCCTGTATTCAAATAAGGACCCCCACCCCAACAAACATTGTGGTCAAAAGTACAGATACTCATGGCTGGTGGGCCAAGATAGCATGATTAGTTGCCACATACCAACACCAATTCCTTTGCTTGATCTCTGTGGAATTACTTCTTCTACCGTCTCTTTGGAGAATACATTAATGAGGGTGGCTACCCTCCCCACAATAAGGTCCTCCCCAGAAAAATTGCCAGTTTTTCCTTACATAACTTTTACCCTCAAATCAGATCCTATAATTCATCCCACTATGAAAACCAGCTTCGTCTATTAAAATTTTACATGCTAGACCTTTTTAGTTATCTTACAATAATTACAAGAACCCTAATGCTTATAAGGGAAAAATAAAGTATCCTTCATTGAAGGAATTTATAATCCTACCTCCTTGAAAATCTTGAGTAATAAGAGCCTTATGCCCTCCCTTTCTACTCCTTTTTCAAAGATAAATAAAATCCCTTCTACTATTGAGACTCCTTTGTCTCTAGCTCAGGAAGGAAAGAAAAGAAAAGAAAAAAGTCCCAAGATCCTACTCCTAAAGATATTCTTATATATCTAAAAGAAAAGGTTAAGGATAAGGCCTCTAAAAATCCTAAGGGAAAGAAAGCTCAATTAAGAAGGATTCAACTAGGAAGATTGTTGGTTAACATTTCTAATTTTGACAAAGAGATTACTAGGGATGATAAAGTTATTTCTTTGAGGGAGAGAATATCAGCTAGGTGTACTAAGGTGTCTATTGGGGATAAAAAAATTATTCTAAGGAAAAGTATTTTAAGGAAATGATGATGATATCCACTCTATGTTTGATTTTGATAATGATAGTCATTCTAGACCTCCATACTACTTCTTTTTCTCTGTATAATAAAATCAATGACTCCTTGTCCCTCTCCCCTACCAATATGGATTCTCATGTGGTTGTTCCTAAGGATTGCAATAATAGTGGAGAGGTGGAGAAAAAATATTTTACTTAAGATACAATAACTTTGGAAAGGTTAGGGAGAATAGTGAATAGGATAAGAAAATTGATTTCAAGGATGACCCTTTAGAGACCTACTATGTTGATATTTTTGATTTGTAGATTAGGGTAGATAATCTTGAGAAGATATAGGAAATTTTTGTTGACTTTCAAAGCTACAAAGACAAATGGGACAATATATATGAAACTGTGAAACTCTACCAACCTAGGTTGGTCAAAATGGGGAAAGCTATGAATGAACTTGTCCAAGTTATTGATGGGATCATGAGAAAAATTTTCATTAAAGAGGCCAATGTCCAGTCCAAACTCAAAAATAAAGAAAATAATGACTCAGATTAATAAGATAATAAAATATGATTTGATTTCAGAGCCATGAAGGATGAGGTTACCTAATAACCTTGAGACTTGAGATCCTTCATATTGACTTTCATTGTTGTCCTTTTTAGATTTTTGTTGTTTTCTCTCAATTGTTTTTACTATTTAGTCTAACCTATTGGTCATCCTTTCGATCTCATTAGTTCTTTCAATAATTATGCGTTTCTTTATGGATTCATACTTCTAAGGGCGGTTCCTGTTTAGAGTTCCATTCTACATTGATGTAGCCTAGAAACATGAGCATGAGATGTACATACATAGGTTGATTCAGCTAGTCCAGTGTTGTCATTGATGTCAACATTGTGGGAAGCATCCTTTGGGGTTACTTGTATAGTACTATCTATACTAGAAGCTGATCTATTAGAGGTTTGGTTAAGTGTTCTTTGCTAAATGTGTTATGGTCTAGTGCATTAGTTTTTGGATCCACACTTCACTACAAGAAGAGATGTAACTTTGCTCTCTTAATCTTATTATTGTGACTGATCATACAATTATATTCAAGTTATCAAGAATTTTTGTGATGTATAATAAAATTTATCAATGATAGAGTTCAACTTTGTATACTATAGTCATCTCTCTGTTCAGTATGCCAACATGGGAGATTCCACATTTTCTTGAGAATATTATTTTGATGCTATAGTTCTGAAGATAGTCTCTCTGATATTGATGCAAAGAGAAATTGAAGTAATATCGAATCTGGATGGTGTTTATTTTGAGAAGTGTGAGTTGGATTGGAGTGTTTGTGATTAGGTCCTATTCCTGGATGACCTAATGTATGATACATGTTGAGAAGATTAATTATATCTTGCAGATGTTATTTGAATTTATTTCAGATCCACACCGACTTGAAATTGAGTATTACACATCTTTCTTGGGCGAAAAGATGTTTCAAATCTTGTATGGTGCCGAAAAGAGCTATTTTGGATTTTTTTGTTTGCATCTAATTAAGCTAACCTAATTGATGTATGAAATGCATTTGGGTATATATACATGAGATATTTTTGGAGTTGAGAGTGGTGTAGAAGCGTGAGTGATAAGTTAATGTGCAAACTTAAAGTACATATCAAATGTGATTGGTGTTTAGTAGTAGAAATTTAGAATCAGAGCAGGAATGTTGAGTGACTTCTAAGCAGGGAAATACTTCTTATTTAGAGCTTCAATGGAGCTTAAATACAACACAAGATAGGTGCACTTTGTATCAGTTCATGTTTTGGTAGTGAGCCATACCATTTTGTATTCTAGTTGTGATCCTTTTAAGGACAGTGTGTCCTAACATTGAGCCCATGTAATATACTATATTTGGATATAATATATTGTGAGCTAATCCTCACCATGGTTTTTCCCATTTTTGAGTTTTCCATGTAAAAATTTGGTGTTGATGTGTTTTATGGTGTCATGTTCTTTTCAATTTCTTCATTCTTATTTACAGTTATATATTCTTTAAGAATTGGGTGGTTTACAACTAGATGGTTTAATGGAATACTGATTCACCCCCCTCTCAATATTCTAGATAATAAATAATTGGTATTAGAGCTTGGTTCCTCTTAAAAAGTCTAATAGCTTGAGGACGGTCCTGGAATTCAAATACATGGAACATAAAAGATTTCTTATTCCTATGGAAGAGATCTCTGTTGAACATACAAAAGAAAAAAGGAATTGAGGAATAGCTTGAAGGAATTAAATGAGTGCTTTAATATGTTGAAAAAAAAATATAGTGAAGCTAGTAATCAATTAAAGAAAGTAGATGAGGACATCACCAAACTAAAAGAACAACTGGAAGAAAAGAGAAAAAATGAAGAATGTCAGAAAGTTGAAATAAAATAGAAGATGGATGAATGTGCAAAGCTTGAACATGAAGTGATAATTCTGAAATCAGATCTATAGAAGGCAAGAAGACATGAAGATAAATTTTTGGCAAGCTCTACAATGTTGGATAAACTGATTGTAGGACAAAAACTCTCTAAGGAAAAATGTGGTTTGGGATTTGAAGAAGGAAAAAGTTCGAAAGAAAATCAATCTCCTGACATGAAGAATCAAAGAAGCAATACCAGAAGGATTTCTATCAAATAACCTAATGCTCAAAGGTATTTATCCTCTAATGATGTATGTTATTCTTGCAATAGATTTGTATATAGGGAAAAAGATTATGAAAATAGAGTAAAAAAAAATGATGGAATGAATCAAAATACATTTCCATTCTCTAGAAAATGTTTCAAATGTAAGAAGTTTGAACATAAAGCTATAGAATGTAGAAGTCAAAAGTTGAACAAGACAATTTATTCATTCAATGGATATTGTTATCATTGTAAATTTTTTGTACACAAGGCTAACTAGTGCAAATATAGACTGAGTAAAATACAATTTAGATGGAAGAATATTGCCTTTTATGATTGGAACAAATCAAGAACCCTTTTCTAGAGATTGTTGAAGCATGAAAAATGACTATCTAGTAAAGATATATGAACCAATCATCAAGATTGATCTGATAGAGTTCAAGAAGTAAATGGAATGGATTTGGAGAAAGGAAGGAGAATCTAAATTATCAATTCTATTTGTGTCATCCCCTGGTGTAGAAAATCCCATCAAAAACTAAGCTCATGCAATGGCTTAGGGGGAGCAATAACAGAAAAATCCTAAAACCCATTGAAATACCAGGTGTCAAGTCATGACATGAAGATATATCTTGGAAAATGATTTCTAAAGTTATTGAAGAAAGTTGCAAAAGGAAGTATTGCGATGTGGAAGTTTTCTCGAAGTTTGACAACTTTTTTTGCAACATTTATTAGTGACACATTTATTGATACAGGTCAAATCCTATAGCTTAAAAAATATTTGAGAAGATAAATTCATTTGATGCGAAGGAAATGCAAATTGAAGAAGAGGAAGTGGATTCAAGGCATGCTGCAGAAGCTAAACATCAAAACCCTATTCTTCATTGGAGAAAATTATAGAGGTATTCTACTTAAATGATTCCTTTTCATAATTTTCAATTTTAATACAATGGATGGTTCAAAGGTAGTGAATGTGTTTCAAAAAAACCACAAATTAAATTTAAGAATTATTCTTCGAAATTTTTTTTAGAAGATTTGGTGGGTACATTTTTTGGCATTCCCCTTAGAGTGTTACCTACTGAGGATATTCATGTATACATTTATAGAAAAATTGAGGAAAATTCACCTATTTTGTCGGCACTCTCAAATTTTGCAAATTTGAGATGCCCATTTCAAAATTTTGCCTCTGCACTCTCAGAAGTGCACTTGAAGGATCTGCCTAAATGACCTACTTTAGAGGGTCATATTTTAGATTCTGTTGATTTTTGTGTAAAATAACTTTGCAGACACACTCATGTGTCATATGTGAACATGCATGTCAATTTTCAGCTTCCCACAATGAGTTTTATCAGGGTTTCAAAATTTGAAGCTGGAGGGTTTTGTCACAGTTCAGCTGTTTGCAAACGTTCAGTTTTGCAAGGTTGCCTCTCGTTTGAACTTGCATTTTGCAATCAGATGATCATCATGATAAAATGATTATTTCTCTATATTCTCCATACCAAAATGAGCTCACATGTCAGTTTTTAGAGCCTCACGACTTGATTTGCTATTTTTAGCAGATCAAAACCAAATGGAATTTCTTTAGTTTTGCACTGAAACCTTTTTGAGAGGCCGATTTCGATCATCAATAAATTTTGATGGGTGATGACTCAGGGCAAGCCATCTTGGACACGTGCTAAGTGTACCAAAGTATTCTACTATGTCTAGTGGTAGCCTCTCATGAGCTGATTTGATATTTTTGCAATGAGGTGATCTCTTGAGTTTTAATTGGTTCATAACAGTTGTTTGTTGCAAAAAGTTTGAGTAAGTAACTTTGATAGTGAATAACTTTTTCCTTGTGATTTATCTCTTCGATCCCTCTTTTGCATTGCAATCTCAGGTCAGATGCCTACATGATTGCAAGTTTTCATGAATCTAGGAGGCCGTCTGATTGGTTTTCAAAGCTGGTTCCAGAGCCCACCTGGCCCATTTTGCTCATTTTTCAGGAGTGCCTGAAAGCAGATCTTGATGATAACCCATTTCATCTTCTCACTCTAGATATATCCAAAGGCTGCCTTTGATAAGTTTGAGCTTGAAAGTTGTTTGAAAACAAATTTTTTTTAGCTGGGCCCACCTGGGGACCCGATCTGCTTCACATGGTTTGAAGTTGTGTTTCAATATTGGAAAGGAGATATTGTTAGGTGTTGGGGATTCATGTTATGATCTTTAGAGTAACATATTTCCAACATATCAATAGGCATCACATTTGTTGTATGAGGATGGTTTTTCTCCTATAATGGAGTGATTGTCTAGTTATGACTTGGTAAGGTGGAGCCAAATATATGTGCAAAATGTAGAAGTATAAGATAACATTCCATTAGTCTGCCACAAGCAAGATGGTCTTGATTTGTACCCAGTCTAAAGGGCAGCAATAAAATATTCTTTGTTTCTGTTAGAGGACACAATACAACCAAAAATGAAGGGCCAACTTAACTCTCCATGTAGTATGCATCGGCAGTGACACCATCATAGGAGAGCAACATGAATAGGTAATGGAGTTATCCAGTTACTCATAAGAAGACAATGCCATCTTATATTGACTGTTGACAAGGAATTACCACTATGTGAATATATTTCTAAATTGGTTGGCAAGCAATGGATTGTGCTCAGAATCCAACTCCCATAATTCATTTCAGAATTGTTTCCAAATCCTTGAAAGTAAAATGTGTGTATTAAAGGGAGCAGCTATCGCCCACACACTAGATGCGTGCCCAACCATTTGGGCAGAAAATTGAAATGTTGAAAAGGTTGTAAAAAAATTCAAATGCAAATGCAATTTGTAGAAGTAAAAGATCGTGCCCCACAAAACCAAAATGAAGGTGTTGAAATGCTTTATGAAACTTTAAAGTGAATGTAAGGAAGGGTGCACAGAGGATATACGGGGTTTCAAGTCAACGCTGGAAAAAGAAGACGCCATCAAAAGCACATATGTGCTGAAAGTGCTTAGACAAAGAGCCACCGTAGGTGCATAGTAAGGAAAATTTTCCAAAGCATAAAATTGAAGGAAATGATAAATAAGAAACAAGGACGCCCTACTAGTTGGGAAAAGAATGAGCCAACATTATGAATGCATAGAATAAATGCCACAGTAAACACTTTGTTCCATGAACACAAAATGGAGTTTCAAAGATTTTAGAAACTTTAAGCATGATTGCAGTTGGAACCAAAGCATAAATTCCAGATAGAGGGGGACGCCTTGACTACAACACATACAAAGAATGTTGAAAATACTTTAGTAACTTTTAGGAAAATGCATTATCCAAAATGAATGCCATGGAGGGAGATCTCACACAATGAGGAAGCCACACATGGAGGGTGCTATTGACAGCAAGATGGAATGTTACGCTCAAATAAAGACACAATAAACTTGTTGAAAAGTTAGTGGAAAATTTTTAACAAACACAACTGGTGGCTAATGGCATTGCCATAAAAGGAATAAGCATAATATATCAAAATATAGAGATCCAACAAAGCGTAAGAAACAAAATGATTTACTAAGAATGACCATAGAAACCTTTGGAAAATGAAATGAAGCAAGGACTGTCATGGAGCATGGCATGCATGATATAAACTTCATGTGTTTAGGATCCTAAGTAAATACAACCTGCAGGAGGCATAATGGAATGATGTTGTTGCTAAGTGTTCCAGCCGTGGGTTGAGAATTGCTCTAAAAAACCTTCAAACAAATGTGGCCACCATGACTCTCCAGATGCAAATAAAATTGTAGAGAAGAATGCTAGAGCAAATACAAAGAGGAATTATGGAAAAACGTGAAAAAAAGCTAAACAAATAAAATCAACGGTGAAAAATGAATGTTGAATCTAGCTTCATCCTCACCGTCCCCCTCCAAGTCGCGATCTAGGAGGTTGGCATCCGCGAAATGGCAGGCTTGTGGCATGTGGCTTTGGTGGGTCCCAGGCATCTAAGGCTTATGGGTGAAAAGTTTTATTTTAAAGAAGGGAGGCCAATATTTAATATTTTACAACCCTCACATGATTTTTGAAAGTCATATTGCTCGATGATTTTTTGAAATTCTTGAATAGGGAATGGGTAAAGTATTTTACCCGATAAGGGTAAAAAGAGCTTTCATTTTATTTAAAAGACAAAGATTAGAATGCAAGGTGAATTGATTATCAGTTGGGATAAAATTAAATGTTTTCATCTTAAAAGGGAAAAGCATTTCAAATTGTGACATATGGCATCTTGGTCCCATGGAAGGATTGAATGCGTGGGTAATGTTTTGTTTCCACCATTCAATACTTAAGATCCTCCAATTTAAAAAATGCAAATATCTTAAAAGTGAGGCAACACATTTAATTGCCGATGATTTTAAATGAGAGGAGGAGCCTCTTTTTCCAAAATGAAATATTTAAAGAGCATAGGGAAAATATAAATGGTGGGCCCAGTATGGTTTTAGAGCGGCGCGTTTGAATTTAAGTAGCCTGATTTAATATTTCAGAGCTTTTAAGGTGTAAAAGGAGGATGAGTTAAGTGAATTTTATATTCACTTTATAAAGGAATGTCTTAGTTGCTGGGAAATGAAAATTAAATGTGTTTGCAATGTGCAACAACATAAATTAAAATAGAGGGGAATATTTTACTTTGATAAAGTAAAATAAAATGCAACAAAGAACAAAAATAGAAAAATAAAGGAATTTTCACGGCCAGGCAAGAGGCATTTTACATAGCAAGTAAAATGGGATGGAATTCCATCACATGGGCTAATTTTCTGTTGCAAGAGAACTAACAGCAAAGGAAGATAAAGAGGAAAATTCAGTTACAGAGAGATGAGAGATGTTTTGAGCAGCTTGTTGATCGACAGTGGATTGAGTTTCTAGATGGCATCTATGGATCAGACTGATCTTAGGGCTACTTTTGTTTCTCTTTTATTCTTTTCTTCTCTCATTGTAAAAAAAAAGGAGGTTGGGATTCCAATTTCTGAAAGCTCTACAAGTCAGGTAGAAGCTCTGGGTAGAATTGTATAGCTAGGAGAATTGTAACTGAGTCATTAAATCTGAAAGTGTCTGTTATGAATTTTACTCTCATGTTTGTATTTAGCTGATAATTGTCTCCATTTCTGAGATGTATTACTCTTTTTGACTCAATAATAAGATTATCTAATTCTTTTCATGCACATTTGCTACATTAGAGTGATATATGTTGTTTCCTTCTATTCTGAGAATAATTTAATTACTTTAATGAAGCACAAGTTGCATTTATTATTGCCTTTTGTTCATAGGATAGTGTAATTGCTTCAACATATATGACAGGAATACTATGTTTGAGGTGGATTTATAAGAAGAGTTATCAGATAAAACTTCAGTGATCTGGTTGTCATAATATGATAACATTTGTAAGGATCTTTATAACATTTTCAACACTGTAGGATGAATGCTAGTTATATGACTCCATAGCTCATTTTCTGGCACTGGTCAAGTATTATACTTATGTTTTTTTCAGCTTGGTCCCCAATTTTCAAAATTCAAAACCATTTTAAATCCCTATGTGCTATAGTGTTGTGGTTATCTCATGCTCCAAGTAGTTGATATTACTGATGAATAACCAATTCTATTCAGTATTATCCTATTATGTTGAGCTATTAAATGAGATTATCTGATAAGCAATATTCTATTATGTATGTGTTTCAATTTTTTGATATTGCTAAAGGGATCACCCTCTCAGGTCTTGTAGAGCCCGAAGTGTAGGAGGACGTTTAAAGTCCTCGTCAGTTGGTCTAGGTCCTTCGAGCTGCCCTTGATTGGAATTGGAAATTCCATAGGTAGATTAGAAGACCAACCTGCTTACAGCATAAAAAGGAACCAACATATTCTATTACGTTTTTTGTCGAAAAGTGAATTAGAAGGAAACTATGATGAATATAAAACCCTATTTGAAATGAAATTGGATGTATGGAATAAATTTCCACTGTTTGAATTTAACAAGAAGTACATTCAAATTGCATTAAGCGGGATTCATGATGAGTCTATCTAGATTGATGGTGCACACTCGATAACTAGAGAAGCTATAAGGGATGTGACTGGTTTATGGTCCTCCGAACAAGTTCTGAGATGCAATTATATGGATGATCAGGAATTAATAGAGATGACTAGCACAACTCTTGAAGGAAAATAACTTGTCTTGAGTACAATTGAAAATCTAGTCATATGGTATGTTGCAATGCTTATTGGACATAAACTTTTCTTACCTAGTAATGACTATGTAATCTCTACTACTGTTGCATATATTGCACTTGATATGATTGAGAACGGTACATAATATGATCTTTGTGAACTACATCGACAACACCTAATGAAGAACTTGCAAGCAATCAAAAAGAATAAGAAGAGTACATTCTGGTACAATACTTTAACTGTCTGCTTAATCTTTTACTTTTTAAAGGAGTTACTAGTTATTGGAAAGGTTGAATGGAAAAACATAGAGCTGATAGCACACTAGTTAAGGAATTTCATGATGAATCTTGGTGGTTTGGATGGTCAAGAAACTACTCTTGCAACATTCTTTGGAATGTTTCAGATGAGGATGAATAAGAGGACAAGAATTCTAGAAAGTGTGGTGGAAAAATTCTACTAATTTTTGTTACATGGAAGAAATTGATTCTAAACTTGTGTGGATTTCTAAGTTAAATTATGAAGTAACTGAGAAGAAGTTGATCATTATGCAAAAGTGCTTCTATAAATCCCAAAGGACCCCAACAAAATAGATCTAGATGAAATGTCTATGGTTGAAGCCTCTGGTAGTACAAAAAGAACATGAAAGAAGAGAAAAAGTGTTGTTATTAAGAAAGAGATCACATAACAAGAAGGAAGTCAATTTGAGGTAACCAAACATGAGCATGAAAGTGAAAACACACAAGACTTGGATGAAGCATGAAAATATTTACAAGAAGTGATTCCTAGTGCCAACTTTAATTCATCTATGTCCGCTTTGGATAATCTTAGAAGTATGATTGATTCATTGAAAGAATACATCTTGGATTGAAGGAATTAAAGCATGTTTAGGATTGTGAAGAAGAAGCTCAAGAGTTAGTTTCTTCTACCTGAATTGGTCTAACTGGACATTAAATGAAAGAAATGTAATAAGAAAAAATGAAATTCAGTTTGGCACTCAAGCAGATGTTTATAGCTTGGAAATGATAGGGACAATCAAAGATGGTCCTACATCATGCAACTGCAAGAAAAATTCTTTAGCCTACAGAATCAGAGAACAAAGGTGATCAAGTAGTATGTGGCACTTAGTGGTTTGGTAAAAATCAGGCATACTCCTATATCCACTACCCTTGCGAGTGTTGACAGTCTATCAGAAATAAATCTTAGCCCCGACACTATGGAAGAAGGTATAGAGTCTTTAACAAGATTGAATTACTATACAAGACTCTTGCAAATGCAAAAAGGTTCTTGGGAAGAAGGCAAAGCTAAATGGTAGGATATCCTAAAGAATCTCAAAGGATCTTCATCTTTAGGTTAATATGTTCATATCCTTTTGATCAATTTTTGATTCATACTCAAGGAAAATATACTAGACCCTATATGACCTTTTCCATTGATGTCAAAGAGGGAGAGATAGATAGTAAGAGGAAAAACATTTATGAATGTTTGGAAAGCCTTTTTTTTTGAATGTCAAGATTAATTTTGAAAGAGGGAGTATTCATTCAGCTTTATATTGGTATGAAAAATGTTTTTGATATGCATGTTGCCATTAATTCCAAAGGGGGAGATTGTTGGAAGTTTGGGAATCTATCTACATTGATGCAGCCTAGCAACATGAGCATCAAGTGTACATACATAGGTTGATTCAGCTAGTCTAGTGTTTTCATTGATGTTAGCATTGTGGGAAGCATCCTTTGGTGTTACTTGTACATTACTATCTATACGAGAAGTTGATCTATCAGAGATTTAAAAAAGTGTTCTTTGCTAAAGGTGTTATGGTCTAGTACGCCATTTTTTGGGTCTCCAGTTCACTACAAGAAGAGATGTAACTCTTCTCTCTTTATCTTATTACTATGACTGATTCATACTTCTATATTCAAGTTCTCGAGAAGTTTTATAATATATACTTAAAGTTATCAATGATAGAGTTCAACTTTGTATACTACACTCATCTCTTTGTTCAATATACTAGTGTGGGAGATTCCACATTTCTTGAGAAGATTGTTTTGATGTCATGGTTCTAAAGATAGTCTCTCTGATGTTGATGCAAAGAGAAACTTAAATAATATCGAATCTAGATGGTGTTTATTTTGAGAAGTGTACATGTTGGAATGGAGTGTTTGTGATTAGGTCATATTTCTTGCTAACCTAATGTATGATACGTTTTGAGAATATTAATTATATCTTGTAGATGTTAATTGAATTTATTTCAGATCCATGCCAACTTGAAATTGACTATTACACATTTTTCTTGGGTGAAAAGATGTTTCAAATCTTGTATGGTGCTGACAAGAGCTATTTTGGATTGTTTTGTTTAAATCTAATTAGGCCAACCTAATTGATGTATTAAATGCATTTGGGTATATATACATGAGATATTTTTGGAACTGAGAGTGGTGTGGAAGCATGGGTGATAAGTGGATGTGTGAACTTAAATGACATATCAGATGTGAGTGGTGTTTAGTGGTAGAAATTCAAAATTAGAGCAAGAATGTTGAGCGACTGTTAAGAAAGGTATTACTTATTATTTAGAGCTTCAATGGAACTAAAATACAACACATGATAGGTTCACTTTGTATCGGTTCATTTTTTGGTAGTGAGCCATACCATTTTGCATTCTGACTATGAGCCTTTTAAGGACAGTGTGTCCTAGTAGTGAGCCAATGTAATATACTATATCCAGATATAATATATTATTCTCAAGCTAATCCTCATTGTGGTTTTTCCCATTTTGGGTTTTCCACATAAAAATATGGTGTTGATGTGTCATATGGTGTCATGTTCTTTTCAATGTCTTCATTCTTGTTTACAATTATATGTGCTTTAATAATTGGGTGGTTTACAGTTGAATGGTTGTATTGAACACTAATTCACCCCCCTCTCATTATTCTTTGTAATCAACAGGTTCAAGGCCCTTCAAATTTTTAATCAATGAAAAACATTCAGTAAATGATTATCATTTAAAAAAAATTACCTTTAGGAATTGACATGCAAATCCAACCCTTTGGGTTTGATGCCCTAAGGAAATTCAACCCTAAGGGATAGTAGTACCTAAGGTAACCTATAACATTGGCATGTTAAAGTGTACTTATGTAATAACTCGAGCATAATTCTATGAAATAAAATAAGCCAAAAATGATAAAAAAGTATGGGAATCTCATGATTCTAGATGGGAACATGTTTTATTTTACCCTACACAATACACATTCTATAACATATAAACAAATTTTTAATAATTTTGATAAAATTACAATAATTGTTTAACAAATATATCACCTTTTCTTCTTTTTTTGACATGTAGAAGATTGAAATTACATGTTTTTAAATAAGCTAATAGTGGCATGATATGATGGTTAAGTTGTGATTTTAATTTTATTTGTTACTTTTGGATTTGATTGTGTGTCATTTTTTTCATCATTTCAGATCGTGCACTTAGTGATCCATCATAAAGATAGAGAGTTGTAAAAAATTGGCACACAATCAAATCCAGAAGTAGCAAATTTAATTTCATATGGATTGTGGAAATTTAATTACATTTTTGTGATGTTGTTCTTTCCATCAAGGTTCAAACCCCATTGGGGTGTAAATGTTGAGTATTTATGTTGGGGATGAGGTCCCCTGATTGTGACCTCATTGGTTTATAGCTCTAGGTCAAAAGCATTTACCCCTCTAATCTAAAAAATACATGTTTTAAATAAAAATTGATAGTATCAATCATTACTTTCATATTTTTTACCAATTATACTATGTAACGCTCGTCGTGCAAACCCTAGAGAACAAACATTGCAAACAATTTTTTTTTTTTAAATACAAAGTAAACATGCAACTAAACATTAAAACATATTCACATTGCACATTAACATTATCATGTCTAGCTCTCTGGGGCATGCGAAGTCACATTGCATAACAATTATTAACAAAAAGGTAAAAGATGAAACTGAATAACTTATTAAAAACTACATTCATCATAACATTACAATAACCATTTATAGAAGTGCATCCATGAACCATAAGTAATAGTATAATTACATCACATATTACAATCATAATGAATCTCAAACCATAATGTTTACAAAGGTTCCTAAATAATACATCATCGTTTAAACATTACATTACATGATCTTGATAAATGAATTACAATAAATCTCCCATACTTGTGGGATAATATATAGTAGAGTAACATCTGAATTACAAAGTGAACAACTGGTACATGCTCCAATTGAAGAATGCTGAGAAGAATGGATGTTGATGGGGAACCCAATGGGTGTGGAGCACGTTTCACCCAACCACGAGGGTTATAAATAACCCACCCCTCGTGCTCAGAGGTGACAAGGAAGAAATCACGACCATGAATGCCATAAACCAATCCCAATAAAAGACAACATAGAACAGTAAATCCAAAACAACATCAAGGATTACAAAGGACATAAACGACAACATTCAAGAGTGAACATAATAACTTAAAACCATAAATATCATCACAACAAAACAAGGCAATAACCATTAGCCAAGTCACCCAAGAACAATCACGAAACATTTCCAAATGAAACTGAAAAAACAAAAAGAATACAATTCTAGAGGCAACAAGGAACAAGGCATACATGTGTCTAGTGGAGAGTACCATTGCATAGCTTACATGGTTTATCTTGGCCCTTCCTCCAACCTAAGGCCCTGGACCCCATCTATGGTTATCCTGGCCCTTCCTCCTACTTGAGGTGCTGGCCCCATAGGGTAGCTCATGCGGAGCCGTCAACCTCTCGTGAGGACGTGGTTATGACTTTTCTGACCATGGCCTTCTCAGCCTACCATTAGTCTGCGATAGCCCTAATGCATAGATGAGGTATCCAATTATTATCTTTTATGTTTTACTACCCATCCCCCTAAATTCTATTATTAGGTTTTCACTTGTTACACTACTCTCACGTGGGTTATCCTGAGCTCTTCCTCCTTTTGAGGCGCCAGCCCCCATGAAGAGCCACTCTCCCTGAGACCCTTAACATAAACCAAAAAAAGGCAAGGGTTGTACCATAAAGAATAAAACATATAACACAAATCAAAGACATGCGAGGCATTACCCATCTCATGATAACTCTTAATCAAAATATCAAAAATCTCTTACAACCCTTCGCAAAATAATAATGCTAAAATCATGCAACATCTCGAGCACCTAATATGATGGTAAACATCCAATGATAAGACCATGCCTCTGGAAAACTAGGGTTCACAACTCCAAAAATTGGGTTCATAAGATCAACAGGCTACCCTCATTACAAAAGTCCAAAAGCTAATTCAAGGAAATAAAGAAGTCAATCAGAATTGGAAACTAAAACAAAGTAATAACTTTCACACCAAATTAAAATAATTCTTTTAATTACTTTACAAACTTCTCTTTTCCTTGAACTAATTCTGTAATAAATTTCTATAAAAATTCCAATTCCTAATAAAGTTTGTCTTTTTTGTAATATTCACAATTATAATTTTTTTATACTAAAAATAAATTTCATATATAAATCAGAATTCTAAAAAGATTACATAAATATATATATATATATAAAGTTTTATAAAAATAAAATAACCATATAATAAAAAATATATATATTTTATATATATTTCAATTTCTAATGAAAATACCCACCATATACATATATATATAAACTAAAACAAGCTTGGCGAATATATGAAGGCCATCGGCCTTTTTGGTACTGCGCACAACAGTCTTATCGACTGTTGTGTACAATAGTCTTTAAGACTATTGTGTGCTGCCATAGGGCTGTGCACAGGTACGGTGGGGGGGTACGGCCAGAGCCGTCCCTCCCACTCTCATAAAACAATTTATTTATTTATTTAAAACAATAAATTCCGAATATGGAATTTCTTTTCAATTTTTTTTTAAAAATTGAAAATTCTTCATAGAATTTTTGTCGATTTGACCCAAAATGAATATTTCAACAAAAACCCATAAACTTTATTTAAATAAAAGACCAATCTGGGTATATAGAATATAAATATATATATATATATATATATATATATATATATATATATATATATATAGGTACAACAAATAATTTAAAACTTTTAGCACATGAATAAAATTTCCTCAAGCACAAAAATATGGGAATAAATAAAATCTAATCAATCACTATTTTTATCATATGGGACAAAATTTCACTTGAATTGATGAAAGGGATTTTATATTGAATCCCCAATTTTATATGAAGGTAAGTCTAAATATGGATATCCATTGGTTTCTGAAGGAAGCTAATTTTCTCAAAACATCATTGCAAGAAATTCCAGAACAATAAAGATTCAACCAACAGATTTTTCCCCAATTATTTGATACCCAAACGTTTTTTCCAAATCTCTTAATACTTTCATTTCCTAGAACACTACGATTTCCATTGTAAATTTTAATGAATAGAGAAAGAGAAATTGTGGAACCTGGAGTCCTGTGCTGATGAAAAACTTGATGAAGATTCGCTTGATTCCAATAGCCTTTTCGAAGAGCTTTCGTACCTTCTTCAAAATTTCTCTGGATTCCCTTGCTTAGATCTCTAATCTACTATTCCATTCAGAGAAACCTCCCCAGTATAATGAAAAGAAAAATGAAACAATTTTCCCAGCAACTTCAGAAGATCAAATCTTTCCAAATTAATATTTTTGTGCAACTTCTGTCAACATTTTCTCGTGAATGAAAAACTCACAATTTTCCAATTAAATAAAAGATATATCTTCTCTTTTTCGAAAACTATGAAAATCAAAAATAAAAGAATTTTTCTAATTTAATTCCAACTTTTCATCCAACACTTAACTCTCATTTGTCCTTTTTATCTTTTCTTTTCTTTTATTGATTTTTTTTCTATTTAACAATACTTTTTGCTTTAATTTTGATTTTGCAATATTTTCTTGCAATTCACACAATTTCATTTATTTAAATATTTTATTTCATAATTATCCTCCACAAGCCAATTTAATTAATTTAACAAAATAGTTAATTTAAATATTTAATTAATACTTAAATAAAACATGAGTTTTAAAATAAAACTTTTAGATTTTAAATACAAATTTATTCCAACACTCTTACAACCATTCATTAACATCATTAATTAAATAATTCACCATGTACAAAACTCCAACATAAAATAAATACGAACAAGAAACTCACACAAATCATAATAATAAATTACAGAAATGACAAAACAAAGACGCATAATACCACTCAGACAAGATGGTTTGACAAACATGGGACGGGGTGACTTCCTTGTCATCTTTGTTTCAACATTATGTCATTGGGTAATTTGTTACTCGCCCTATCCTGCCAAAGCAGGTGGAATCGAGACTCTGTACCTGCAATCCATGCATATAAACAAGGTCGTGTACATGTACATATATATAAAATCAAAGCATTACATTGTGAGAAGGAATTGTAGCGTAGCAGGGCACTTGTACACGAGTGGTGCTACAATGTCCTCTCACCACATGTATTCAAACAATTATAATATCAATGATGAAATAATATTTCTAACTAACTAATCAGAACATAAAATAAATTACTAAATCACTGCATCATAATGTATTACTGAAATTAACTAACATCACCAAACCGTAATGTCATATCCAATAACCATGTCCGCTAATGAAATAACATCATCACCAAATAGTCTAACTATCCAAACCAAACAATAAATAGTACTATCACAGTATCAATGTATCAAATCCAATCATAGAAAATAATAAGTCTAGATAGTAATAGGAGGGGTATTACATCCTTCCCCCCATAAATCAGGCTTACTCCTGGAAGCCAGTAAACAAGGGTAGGATTTCCTAATATGGGAGGCATCCTCCCATGTCGTTGAAGTCTCATCATTGGGATCCCATTGGACCCGCACCTGCTCAATATCCCTACCTCTAAGAATGAGTCTCTGGTGCTGCACCACGACCACAGGCTCTAGAGCTAGCTGCCCATCCTCAACCTATAGAGCATTCCAATCAAGAATGTAACATCGAGGAAATATGGCCTAAGGACTGAAACATGAAAAACATCATGAATCTGTGATAGATTTGGTGGCAAGGCCAAGCAGTAGGCAATAGGACCAATACGTTCTAATACCTCGAATGGTCCTACAAAATGGGGCACAAGCTTAGAACCCTTTCCATAATGAATAGGGCTCTTTTGAGAATGGACTTGGAGAAACACTCGATCACCAACTACAAACTGCCGATCAACCCTGTGTGAATCAACAAACTTCTTCTACCTATCTTGAGCCACTACAAGATGCTCTCAGATGCAAGCTACATGTTGCTCCATATCACGAAGCATTGTGGGTCCAAGAAGAATCTTGTCCTCTAACCGATCCTAGCTCAAAGGGGTATGACAAGGACATCCATACAAAGCCTGAAATGGATCCATGCCAATCGAAATATGATAGCCATTGTTATAGGAAAACTCGACCAAGTGCAGATAATCTTCCCAACGAGATTGTTGGTCCATGAAATACATGTAGAGCATATCCTTAAGCATGTGATTGACTCTCTTAGTATGACCATCTGTCTCAGGATGGTAGGAAGAACTAAAATTCAACTTAGTCCCTAAGGACCCCTGCAAGGATGTCCATAACACAAATGTGAATACTGGATCTCTGTCTGAAATAATTCTGCGCGGTATCCCATGCAATCAAATAATGTCTTCCATGAACACCCTAGCCACCATAGAAGCAGTATAAGAAGATCAGATAGGAGAGAAATGGGTTGTCTTGGTCAACTTGCCAACAGTGACCATGATAGCGTCATTTCGCCTGGAAGACATAGGCAAGCCGACTATAAAATCCATAGAGATAATGTCCCACTTCCACTCCAGAACAAGATGAGGCTATAACAAGCCTTCGAGATGATGATGTTTAGCCTTAACCCTCTGACATTCTAGGCACCTAGCCACAAAATCAGCAATGTCATGCTTCAATCCTTCCCAAAAATATAGTGAGCGAAGATCAGCGTACATTTTCTTAACTCCAGGATGTGTCGAATAAGGAGCCTAATGAGCTTCAGTCAAGATTAGGGTGTGAAGATCCTCTGCAGGAGGTACATACATTCAGCCTGCATAGCGCAAAACACCATCTGATTCCAAAGAGTATCCAGCAAATTTACCTTCTAACGCTCTGCCCGACTCAATCTCTAATTTCACTGCTTGATACCAACATCTGAAGAAAGAGCTGCAAGGATCTGACTCTTCAAATCAACCTCGAGAGCCATAGCAGAAATCTCATGCTTGCGTCTACTCAACACATCTGGCACCACATTCTCTTTTCCCTGAATATACTTCACTTCAAAATCATATTCACACAAGAATTCCATCCACCTTCTCTGCCTTGCATTCAGGTTCGGCTGCATGAAGATGTATTGCAGACTACAATGATCTGTATGCAACTCGAACCAATGCCCTAGGATAAAGTGTCACCACCTTACCAAGGCATGCACAACTGTGGCTAGATCCAAATCATGAGTGGGGTAATTTAGTTCATGATCCTTAAGTTTCTGAGATTCATAAGAAATCAGTCGCCCTTCTTCCATCAACACAGCCCCTAAGCCTTCCAAAGAAGCATCCGCACAAACAACAAAGTCGCCTATCAGATCTAACACTACTAAGATTGGAGCACTAGTAAGCTTTTCCTTAAGAGTTTGGAAAGCTAACTGACATTGATCAGACCAAATAAATTTATTTCCCTTCCTCTCGAGAGAGGTGATAGGGTGTTCCATCCTAGAAAAACCTTGGACGAACCATCAATAATAGCCTACAAGTCCCATGAAGCTGCAAATTTCTGAGACATTTGTGCGTGTGGGCCAATCTACAAGGGCCTGAAACTTTGTAGGATCAACTAAAATTCCCTCACCTAAAATCACATGGCCCAAATATTGAACTTCAGTCTTATAAAAGTCACACTTTTCTAGGTTGGAAAACAACTAATTGTGCCTTAAGCACTGTAACCCCTGCTTTAGATGTTCCTCATGTTCCTCCATAGACCTAGAAGAAATCAGAATG
>VDFB02104805.1:0-30165 GCA_007258455.2 Sequoia sempervirens | reverse complement strand
TCATTGATAGATCTATGGCCTTGCCTATGTAGCAATGCGCAAAGACCTTGTAGTTCAACATGACCGTTGACTTTGTTTTATTGACACAACTGACTATGACTCTATTTTTGGGGTTTTCTTAAAGATATTTGGATGTTTTTCGATTTTTTTCATTTTATGATTTTTTTATTTTTGTGGATATTCGCTTTTTTGGAGTTTTTTCAAGACATTTTATGATTTTTATTTTTTTAGGACATTTTATGATTTTTATGGATTTTTTCAAGACATTTTATGATTTTTATGGATTTTTTCAGGACATTTTATGGTTTTTATGGATTTTTGATGGTTCATGTCCTCAAAACAACAAGTGGAAGATCCAAATGGCGTAAGTCAAGTACCTGCCCCCAATCGGGTATAAGACCAATTTATTAGTAATGGGATGGAATGGGGATGCAAAGTGTGTTTGATGTCAATCGCTCCAAGTTATGGATAAGACAAACATTTATTATGAGTGATATGAAGAGGATAAATGATAAGGCACATGGGAAAGATAGGTGATATGAAGGGGAAGTCAGATTGGAATGATGGTAGATAGAAGAGAAAAGTCGACTACACATGGTGCCTGTTTGCCAAGTTTTCACCATGGTACTTATCTAAAGCACCACCGAAGTGGTTTTCACTATTGGACGAATTATATTCTCTTGATTTTTTAATATTTTTTGGTGTTACCAAGATGTCTGTTTGCCAGGTTTTCATCTAGGTAACAATTTTTATTATTATTTTTTCTTTCTCTTTTTTTTTATATTTTGTATTTTTTTACTTTTTTGACAAAAGCTTTATAAAGCTAGGTATAGAATTGATAAACACCAAATCCACAGACTACCTTGATGATGCCCCAATCTTGTGCGGATGACCGTGTTGGGTGAAAGGACTCGATCGGGATGAGGAGTATGAGTGAAAAATATGAAGGGGATAGATGTGGAAAATGAAAGAGGGTATGGTATGATCCCTAATGTGCACACTGCATGGGCCACCAAGCTTCAAACAAAAAGGCATTTGGGTGACCGATGAGCTAGAGCACATGAAGGGGTCGTAGTCAAAGACACATTGAAAGACATCGCCAATGAAGGTGGAATGATATGACGAATATGTGAACATGGATGGGTGGAATGGAATATATGGTATGAGTGAGACTGATGTGGATAGAGACCTTGGATCAACAAGCTCTTTTCTTGAATTTTGAATTTTTTCCTTGATAAATGCCCCCAGTAATTTTTGATGGAGAGGCATACTTGGAGATTGACTTTTGCTTGCTTTGAATTTTGACTTTTATTTTTGATTTGTCCAATAGCTTTTGATTTTGGCCAGGGGACTTGTCTTGATCTTCTTTTATTTTTAATTTGTCCAATAGCTTTTTATTTTGGCTAGAGGACTTGTCTTGATCTTCTTTTCTTTTCATCATGTCTTTTGATTCTTGATCTCCTTTTGAAGAGGGCACTTTTGTTTTTTATTCTTGAACTTTTCCCTTGTCCTTGTTTCGATAGATTCCTTGTTGATCCATGTCTATGATGCTGATGGATGTAAGTGGAATGGATGGAATGGATGGAGTGACATAAGTGTTTATTAGACGATGGGGAATGGCAATGTCATTGATGGAGACTTTGGGACTATCCTTTTCAGTACTGTTCACATCAATGGAGGCTTGCACATCCTTATCATCTTGGAAAAATGACTTAGTAGAGATGAAAGTAGGAGATACATATCCTATCCCGAGGTAGGCGGGATGGAAGGATGATGATGGGATATCCTTAGTGGGTTCATGATAAAAAAGTAGGTTATCGTAAATATCTTGGTCAAACATGAGGTTATCATGGATATGAAAAGTTTGAACAGAATCAGATAAGACAAAGGTTGATGTATCATCAGGGTCCCAAAAGGTTTCAATCCAAGCACAACCATCTTTTTGTGTTCCTTCTGGAATTTTCTTGACATCATTATTGGAAATTGAAATCTTGGCAGCAACATTAGCATTGTCATTTGTCTACAACTTATCCATATGATATTCTCCACATCCCATATCAGGGACTTGGACCTTGAGGTTTGATGGTATGGTAGATAGAGTGGATGCTTTAGTTAATGAGGATGGATCAATGTAATGTTATAAAATGGAAGACGAGGCCTCATTATTGACAGGCACCTATCGTTCAAGTATTCCTTGTAAGTTAGTGCAATAATGGAAAGGATCAGGATCACCAGCTATCGTGATCTTTGTGCCATTGTATGGGAACTTAAGGCATTGATGATAGGTGGATGGGAAAACCCTCATGGCATGTATCCATGGTCTACCTAGTAGAAGGTTATATGGGAGGATGAGATCCAAGACTTGGAAAGTGGTATCCTTAACTACAGGACCAATTTTGACAGGAAGTGTTATGACTCCTTTAGATCTCCTTCATCATCATATGCTTTAATGACAATACTCTTGGTAGTGTCTATACATGCTTCTGAGAATCCTAATGCCTTAATCAGTGACTAGGTGCAAATGTTCAACCCTGCTCCTCCATCTACCAAGACTCATCTAACTTTTGCTTTATGAACAAGGACTTCAAGGTGCAATGGGTCATTATGGTTTGTCTTATCAGTTGAATAATCTTGTTCAGGGAAAGTAGCATGATGAGAATTTGTTAGGTAACCTACCATTTCCTCAAATTGATTGACATCAAGATCGGTGGGGACAGTCATGCCTTGCAAAGATTTGTGTAAGATAACTCGATGATCAAGTGATATACACAATAGTTCCAAGATAGAAATTTATGTTGGGGTCTTCCCCAATTGGTCAAGTAAATTTTATTGAGGCTTGGAGGACTATTGTGGTTGTTGTGGCAGAGGACCTTGAATGGTTACCTTAGTTTGGTGGGTATTGACAACACATTCAGGAAGCTCCTTTATGGTAACAATATTGATATGTTCATTGACAACTCGAATGTGGTGTATGGTGGTACCATGGTTGTAGTCATATTTGGCATTGACATAATTGACTAAATTATTATTGGTCTTATTTCTTGAGCTAGAGGATTTTCCTTTTTTGTGGTCATGTAAAGGGTCAGAAAAGACTTTGTGATCATTGTTTGAGGATGGTTGTTTTTATCTGTTAACTTCGATGGTTCTATTTTCCATGAGATCTTGTCTGATATTTTTCAACTATCGACATTGTGATAGCTTATGCCCCTTAGTTTGGTGGAAATCACAAAAAGCATTATCCTCCCACCAAGAGGGTTTAAATTGTTCAGGATCATATTATTTTGGTTTAGGAAGTTGTATGACATTGTGCTACAACATTTGTTTAAAGACTAATTCAATTGGTTGCCATAGAGGAGTGTATTTGCATTTTTGGAACTTCCTTTGTGTCCTTGGTTGTTGTGTGTTTTGGACAACATTAGCAGTTTGATCAACACTTTGGGGTGTGTCATTAGAGGGTTGTGTCCTCTAAGTGTAAGGAGTGGTCTTGTGTGTATAGTTTTAACATCAACAATGCCATCATTGGTTACGTTCTTGTTTCAGGACTAATACTTATTCTTGTCAGTAGGAGAATTTTGGACATTTGGATTTTTATTGGGCAATTTAATTCCACCTTTGTCAATGACCTTTTCAAGTATGATACCCTTTTCCACTAGTTCAACAAAAGAGGTGCAACATTGTACCCTTAGGTCACTTCTTAGTTTTGGATTAAGGCTCTCTAGGAATATGGTGACCTTTTGCTTTCCGATTATTTCCATCAAACATTGGCTATCTAGACTCCTCCATCTCTGGAAGAAGGTGATAAAGTTCTCTCCTTCGTCTTGTGTAGTATGACATAATGTGGCTACTGTGATTTCATTGTCAATGTTAAAGGTGAAATGTTCAACATTTTTTTTAGCAAGTTCACCCCATGATTTTATGCCATATGGAAGTTGAGAGAACCATTCAAGTGTTATTCCAATAAGGCTTTGTGGAAAAAGTCTCATGAGATATGTGGGGTCGTATGCAATGTCTATACACATTGTAGAAAATTCCCTTATGTGTTCAATAGGATTATGCCTCCCATTATACTCAAGCAAATTTGGTATAGCATATCCCTGTGGGAAGGGTGGCATGTATAAACTTTTGTCAAAGGGAAATGGACATAAGTCTTTTGTTGAAAAGGTCTTTTCGCTAGACATTGTCATCTTGTCCATTTGTTGTTGAAGGGCTTGCATTTGTGTTTGCAAAACATCCACTCGTGTCAATGATGTGTTTGGTGTACTGTTGGGGTCCACATAAGTGTTTTGGGATCCAATGTTGTAGGATGGATTTTGGTTCAATGTATGAGTGTAGGATGGATTTTGGTTTAGAATATGAGAGGATATGTTTTGGTTTGATGTTGGTTGGTTGGGAATATGAATGTTATGGAAAGGATTGAGAATTGCATGAAAGGTATGTTTCTCATTTGTGACACCCCTATTTGTGGTATGTCACTAGTGGTGTTGATGTTTGGTGTAGCATTTGTCATGCTTTTGTTAACTTTGGGCCTTTTTCTTGCGTTATTGGTGCCAAAAGGATTTGACAATGATGTTCCTATGGTGAAATTAAGGCGCCGTGTCATGTTCAATGTGCCAAAGGGTGATGTGTGTATTGTTGTCATGCTTTGGGTAGATCCTCCAAATGGTATGGTTGTGTTTACTCGAGGAATAAAGCCAATAGGGACTGTTGTGTTGTTTCCTTGGGTAAATGAGGTTTGCAATGTATGGATATCAAATCCAGGAGGTAATGTGGCACCTTTTGCTAATAATTTTGCTAAATATCATTGGGGGTCTTGTGCCAAGTATTCATCTACAAGAGAGGCAAATTATGGGTCTTGAGCAATAGCCTCTAAGTCTTCAACTAAAACACGTCCTTTTTGGTCTCTAGTGGCAAATTTGTCTAATAAGGATTTGTGAGGTTTTGATGTCCCTTGTGAGGAGTTTGCAAATGGGTTGATAAAGTCTTGTTGGTCATCCATATTGTTGCTTTGTTTTCTTTTTGATCTGGTTTCCACCATATAAGACATGCTCAAAATGCAAATGATATGGAACTATGTTTATGAATGGAAATGATATGAACTTAGTCTATGTTTTTGGATTTTGTTTAGATATAAGGAATAAATGTTAATGCAATTATGTTTTTGGTCTTTTGGAATAAGGGATGCAATGTGACAATAATTTCAATGATGTCTAATGTCCAATTATGCTATGGTAGTGTTCTAGATGCAAGGTGTAAACTTGAAAGGTTATCAAATTTTAGGAAATTTTAAGAAAAGGTCTATTAACCATCCAAAGTTTTACCAATGCTTCAGTTTTGATTTGTCGAAGGACCTTCTATGGGACCAAGTAAAATGACCAAGACAAAGTGAGCTTCCCCAAACTAGACTTGTGAGTTGGGAAAAGACTCAAACAAAACGACAAAGACTCAAAAGTGTGACAAATGACTTGGTCCAATGATAATTTTTCTTGAAGCAATGGTTTAACAAAGTGTGAAAAATTGGCCTATTCTACCAATCTATAAAAGATAATAACCTTAAGAATGCAACTAGGCTGAAGATGGTTATGGACCCTAAGATGCAACTACAATTTTAAAATAGTATGCCTATTTGTCAAGACTAAATGATCAACTAAAAGATTTAATGGTCAATGGGTTTGAGCAAATCTATCTGGTTTTTGTTCATAGATCATTGTTAAAGAGATAATTAGAGGAAAATTCTAAGCTTTGGTTTTAGATTGTGATAGTAAAATTATTTTTCTGAGCTGCAGGCAATTGCGGTTTAACATAGTCGAATGTGGTTTTCCTAGAATGACAGTTGCGGTTTTTAGAAGGTAATTGCGATATACAGAGTTGCAGTTGCGGTTTAGAGTGAACAAAATATGGGTTTTTGCAATTTTATCATGTTTAAAAAATTTGTTTCCTTCTGATTGTAAGTTTCCATATTTCAAAGGTATTTTGTTTGTTTAGTAAGTTCAACAAACAGTCAAACACACTGTCTTGTCATAGGTTGTTTGATACCAACATTTTGATAACAAGCACAATCCTAGTAGAAAAGGTTTGTATACTTGGTATAGCTCACTGAAATACCCCGGATCAGTGTGGAACACTTCTCCTTCTTGAGAGTGGATAGCTTAGAAGTTTGGTGGCACAGGCTCCCCCTTACAGTGCACTCACTTCTCGGGCTCACCAATTTTGAATTCTCGGGTCATCACTTCCTAGGAATTTGCTATCTCTACTCAAGGGAGTCAGTAGTGAGTAATCTTTGAGCATGATACTGTACCCTGCACTATACTAAGCAACAACCGAAGGGCTAGAATTTCTACAACAAGAGGTATTTAGTAAGGGATTTCAGTTCAAGGGGTGCAGTGATATACTCCTTGTGAGAGGTCTTCCATCCCTTGGAACAAGGGTTAACGTATTGTAAAGATATCGAAGAAGATCTACCATGCACCACTTCCCATTGAATGCGAACTTTCCTTGCAATCACACATTTTTATAGTGGTTCAGAAGGACTTGGCTTTAGTTCGCTACCGCTTGGGTCATTCCCTTGGGGTGAGTCCTTTTTCCCACCAAGGCAAGCCCTCTAGAGTTAATAACAATTTCTCTTAAACCCAGGATCACACAATCGTGCAAGGGGAGAGGATACTTTTGTTATTAAATCAGGACCTAATCTAAACAAAAATGTGCAAAAGCACCAAACACAACAAGCAATTGTTCATTTTAGGCACCAAAACAAAATGTTTTCTAATCTAATAGAGATAATTATTTTTAAATTTAAGCCTTCAATGAATGTCCTGCATCAGATTCATTAGTAATTTCACATTCAGGTCTTTGGCAAGCAAGAGTTTATGTTTTCAACCTTTGAGTCTTTGACATGCGAACCTACAAAAGAGACCAAGATTAGCCACAAAATCAACAATTAAGCTATGAAGAAAAAAACATTAATCTAAATTAAAACTAATCTAAAATTAGAAACTAATCTGAAATTAAAAATTAATCTAAATTAAAAGTTAATCTAAAAAGATTAATCTAGAATTAGAAACTAATCTAAAATTAAAATTTATTAATCTAAATTAAAAGCTAATCTTAAAAAAAAATCTAAATTAGAATTTAAATCTAATTCTAAATTCTACTTTCTAAATTAAGTCCAAATCAAATCTAAAGAAAAGCTAAATCTAATTTAAAAATTAAAAGCTATAATCTAATTCTAAAGTTAAAAGCTAATCTAAACTATAAATTAATCTAAAATTAAAAACTAATCTAAGAATTAAAAATTAATCTAAAAATTAAAAGCTAATCTACAATTAAAAATTAATCTAAATTAACAATTAATCTAAAATTAAGAATTAATCTAGAATGAGGTTAATTCCACTTAATTTGAAAGGATTTGATCAATTTAAGCCATGATTAAATGTAATTTATTGTTCATTTTAAATACTTTGCATGGATGAAATGTGAAATTTGTTGTTGTTCTTTGATCCAAATCCTAATTAAGACTATGTGAGAATTTTAGGATTCATTTTAAGCCAAAAATAAAAAAAATTGTCATCAATTTTAACCCCTAATTAGGCTATGTGAAATTGCAGTCAATTTAAAACCCCCTAATTAGCATTAGATGAAGATTTGTTGTCCATTTTATATTCAACCACCTAATTAGACTATGTGTGCATGAGGTCCTATCTAACCCTGCATGTAAACAAAGAAACTCTAAATGTTAGATTTTGTTCCAACTGCACAGATCTACAATCAAAGTCACCAAAGCACCTAAAACCTACAAAAAAACCCACAAAATTGGACAAGTGTAATGCATGTTCGTGTCGGGTTACCAAATGTAGCCCAGGGAAAATTCTAGGTTAACAATACAAAATGAAATCAAACCAAAACCCTAGCTAATAATGAAGAACAATGGAAGACAAACCATGAGAAAAATTAAAGACCTCACCAAACCCTTATGCATTCCTTGAATAACCTTCATTACCACTCCATTTTGCTATATTATAACACTTGCCCTCAAATTTTACTAAGCATGCAAATATGGCCTAAAGATAATAACAATAGCAAAATATTGAAGATTTCTAAATGTCAAAGATTGTCCAAAGCTTCCAAGATTGATGAAATGACAATGATAGAGCCCTTTTATAAGCGAGTCAATTTCAAATGAGAGGTCGAGATTGAGAGATAATTAATCGACGACGAAGATTAAAAAAATGATGCATAGGATAAGATTAGAAAAGATGAATGATCAAGATTAAATTAAAAATAATTTAATCTACGGTGGAGATTAGTCGAGACAAAGAGAGATAAGGATTGGACATAGAAGATAAGTTTGTCACTAAAGAGGAGTGAGTTAAAAAAGAAATAAAATCTTTTTCATTTAAACGACCAATAATTAAATAAATAATAAAGACACTATCTAATTTCGTAAGATTGTGATAAGAGAGACATTATCATTTTGAATAAAATATTGATTTTAATTCAAAATCAAGATATGGGATCTAATTAAATAAATAAAGATTTAATTAACTAAAAAGAGGAAAAAAGCTACCGAATAATTAAAACAATTATTTAATTATAGTGGAAAGTGGCGTAGAGATTAAATAAATTAACATTTATTTAATTAATCGAAGAAGAACAAATATAAGAATGAATTAATTAAATAATTAAATTATTTAATTAATAGAGGACATGTGGCTTTAGGAAAAAATAAATAATTAAAATTATTTAATTACGAAGAATGAAAGGGGAAAGGGGTGAAATAATTATGAAGAAATTAAGAGTCACAAGCCTAGGACAATTTTTAGTGTCTACAATTGCTAGTCTATAAATTCATCTAGGAATATGGAGAAGATATTGATGATAGCATGAGTAATAAGATCAATCAACTAACAAAATTGGATGAATCAAGAAGAGCAGCACAAGATATTGATTTGAAGAGGTAGTTGTAGGTCAAATACCTTTTTGATAAGAAATCTAAGGAGAGAAAGTTTGTTGCAGGAGATCTTGTATTAATTTGGAATGCAAGAAGTAAGGACAAGGGTAAACATGGTAAATTTGAGGCCCTATGGATTGGCCCTTATGTTGTTTGGGGTAATCATGGTGAAGATTCATATTGTTTGGAAAATTTGAATAGTGAAATGTTGGAATTGTCAGTGCATGGACAGTTCCTCAAACCCTACTTTTCATAAGTAGGACATATCCATGCACATTTGTATCGTAGTTTTTTGTCTTGTTGTTGTTGTTTTGAGTTTTGGTGGTCTGCTCTCCCATAAATAAGTGAATTATCGCTCTGCTTTGTCAAGAAAACATCCCCAGCTGGAGCCACTGGTGGTGCTTGTAAAATCCATGGCCATTTCCATAGAGTTTTCCCCTTGTGCCTCTAAGTTTATTCTATTTTGTCTGTTTAGGGTTCAAAAATTGCATGTAGGGCTTAAACCCTTATATCCTAAAACCCTAAACCCTTGGCATGCACTTTTGTTTTAATATCATGTTGGCATCTTGTGTTGTCTTAGGCTTGACCCTTTAAGTTATGGCTTTATGTCATTATTTCTCGTTTGCCTAGCCACGACCCCTTCTAATATTTTGTCATTTTTCCTATGTCGTGGGTTTCCAATTTTTTCTAACCTACGTCATGGGGTTATGGAGTTTCATAACCTCCTGACTCGGCGATCTCTCTCCTATCAGTGAGATATTGGGAGATGTCTCTTCAACGGGTCAATGTTCTTCTTGTCGGCAAGACATTGATGTATCAATGAGAGTCTAGGAGAATTCCCCTCGATGGAGTGATAAGGAGTATGGAAGTGTTATTGATGACACTGTATGACATTGGTGAGACCTTTGTCAATGTCTCTTCGACATGGCGATGTGAAGGTAATGTTGACTGTGAGACCTAGTAAGGTTGACACACATTTATGGTACAACTAGAGAGCAAATGACAAAAGGACACATGGTAGAAAGCGACATTGGATGGTGACGTGTGGTGTACACACGACAGTCACTCGCATGCCCCACTAAGATGTTAGTGGGACCTAATCCAAACCTGTGAGGTCTATGAGGAATGATGGAGATTAATCCACGATGGTCAAGATTAGATGATGGTCGCACACCTCACAAGATTTCTAGTGGGACTTGATCCAGACCTATGAGGTGAGTGATGAACAGTGTAGATTATCTTGTGTTGATAGGACAGTGCTTGCTAAAGAGCCTGGTGGGACCTACAGAGGCAGTTGATGCAGTAGTAGATGATGATGCAGGCTGATAGGTGGCATTGCCCAATTTGCATGATTGGATGACTCACATCGTTGTTGTGAGTCATGTGATGATGTTTATAGCAATGATTATGCAACCCTAATTTAAAGTGTTTAAATCCAATGGTAGGGTTTTAAATTTTTTGATAGTAAGTGCTTAACGATGGATCTTGGCGCAATTAGGATTGATCAACGACCACAATTCAAAATGTGATTTCCTTAACGACTAACTGCTCCTATTCGCGGGAAAAGACTTGGCAATAAATGGAATATCTACAACCTGCTACTAGAATCAACTCAGGACAAAGACAAATAAGATTTTTGCTTCTCCCAAGTAGAATTTATTGTTGAGTGGTGCCATTGATGTCTTGATGGGTTGCGGAGAATGAAATTGGTGTCAAGGTATGTTCTTCTTGACTGTGATCGCGGATTTCCTAGGAGTACCATAATTACATTCATGAATGACTCTGTTGGAGTGTG
Source organism: Sequoia sempervirens (assembly GCA_007258455.2). Taxonomy (NCBI): domain Eukaryota; kingdom Viridiplantae; phylum Streptophyta; class Pinopsida; order Cupressales; family Cupressaceae; genus Sequoia; species Sequoia sempervirens. The sequence continues at coordinate 19,426 of VDFB02104805.1, read as the reverse complement.
CTCGAGGTGTCGAGCATTCAAGTCTGGCAGTTGCATCATTTTGGGGGGGAATTCTTGATGGACTACAATTTAATTAGGGTGCTTTAGTCTGAAACCCTAGTTTGGTTAGGGTAGGCTATTTCAAATTTGAATCTAAGTTATGCTTGCACTATAAAGGAAAATTTTGTACATTTTGTTGAGGTTCCATCCTCTCTGGATCCTTATGAGCCTTTTCCTTAGTCTGTATAGTGATTTCCGCACTTAGGAAGGAAATGTTGTAATGTTTTCTCTATAATAACAATAGATGACTTGAATGTTCATTGCATTTCGCATTTTATGTTTGTATCAACTCTATCATTCTCTCCACTATTATACTCACATTCTTTGAATCAATATAATCAAGGGTTGTATTTATTCTCATATCACATTTGTTGATCATGAATGTATGATTTGTTAGTTTCTATTCAAGGAGCAGAGTAATCTCTTTCAGTACATATGTTAAGTTGTGATGATGCAATAAGGATCTCAAAGAAGTCTGATAGTTCTGTTATTTTGTTGGTTTCTTGCTACAAGGTAACAAGTTTATAAGAAGCCAGGGTGGGTCTATTATAGGAGTATTACTTCATTTTTGGACTCGGTGTGGATAAGGCACTAGTCATTCTATGTTCATAAGCCTAGATCTAAGGTGGATCCAATTTCAATTCAAAAGAACTTTTTACTTTCCTGAATTTGGTTTTATGTTTTCTTTCCATACTACTACAAGATGTTGAATACAAGGGAGAGTTGTGTAGATGATTTAGCCCATTGAAGGCTTCCCACCATTGTAGTATGATGATCTGCCTTAATGAATAGGGATACTCACCTTGGTCCTGCAAAGCCTAAAGTGCAGAGGAGAGGCTTGCCAATTAGTCATCTCATGTTCGTTGGCCATTGACTTAGGGTCTTTGAGTATAAGGAGTAGCTACCCTTTAGGAGATGTTAGACCATCAACTGGAAACACCAGCAAGGTCGGGGTTCAAACATTTTAATTTTTTTGCTTTCAAATTTCTTTTCCCCACTATGCGGGAAGTGAGGTCATTTTTTGATGTTTTCGGGACTCCTTTTACCACTTTTTATTTTTCTACTTTGAAGCTTTCATTTTATAATTTTTGTGTTTATTTAGTTTTTTATTTATTTTTCAAAGCTTTTAATTTAAAAATAAAATAAAATTTTGAATTTAAAAAAATAAAAAAAAATTGAATTTTATTTTGTGTTAAAATTATTTTAATTTTTATGATTTTTAATTTTAAAACTTAAAAATCTTTTAAAATAAAAATATTTGTTTATTTTTTTACTTATTTTTATTTTAAAGTTTTATTTAAATCTTTTTTAAATTAAAAGATTTATTTGTTTATTCTCTTTTTTAATTTTTTAAAAGTCTTTTTTTAAATTTTATGATTTCTTAAAATTTTAAATTTTCAAATCTTTTAAAATTTTACAAGTCACCACAAGGAAAATGACATGAACAAAAAGAAAAGGTACCAGAGTCATGCAAGTTGTGTTATGCAAGGTGGTAAAAGGTGCAAAATGTAAAATGTAAAAGATGTTCAAAGGAGTCTTGTTCAGTTCATGCAAGGTCAATCACTTAGGGAACATTGTGTCTAATGTCTTCAAGAGAGGACTAATCAAAGAATAGTATATTCACAACTTAGGGGATGTAGTGCGTCGCATCAAGCCACCAAGAGGAATGTAATATGATAAGATAGATCACAATTATGAAGGACATCACACCCAATGTCATCCACAAAGTAACCAACACATCATATAAACGACAAGGTTGCACTAGGAACCAAGAGTGCAAATGAATTATGGTAATGTATGCCCCCCAATTTAAAGGAATTGCTACACATCATTATGTGAGCAATTACTTTAAAGTAGAGAAGAAAAGAAAATGAGAAAAGAATACAAGACATGAGAGCCAACCTACAAAGCCCTATGCCAAGTCATATGTTTCGAAGTTAGGCTGCATCATGTCAAGGAAAATGAAAAACAAAGAAAGGGAGTTGCCACCAAAAAAGAGCATACCAAACACATAAGAGATCTATGGATTTGGGGTCAGTATGTTCATTGTTGCAATGTTTTTATGAAAGAGCTTAGAACTGTCATCATTCCCCAAAGCACATAGAACTGGAAGAATGACATAAAGAGAACGAAAAAAAAAGAAAAAGGAAAAGTTTGTTTTGGGTCAACATGGAAGAGACATTGCGGTCTTGACGCTTTGCATCGTCCCCAAAAGGAAAACACAAGTAAAAAGAAAGAAAATGAAAAAGCTTTTGGGTCAACATGAAGGAGACATTTCGGTCTCAATGCCTTGCGTCATCCCCAAAAGGAAAACACAAAACAAAAGGCAAAAAATACAAGGACCTTTTGGGTCAACATGGAAGAGACATAGGGTGTCTCTACGCTTTGTGTCATCCCCAAAAGGAAAACACAAAACAAAAAGTGAAAAAGACAATGCACGACAAATAGAAGAATAGAGGTACAAATAGAAGTGTACAAAGAGAGAGAAAACATCAAACGCACAATACAAGGGAACACAATACACACATGAAAGGACAAGTAATGCAAATGTAAGTCAACCATTAACTAAGTTATTGGTTTCTCAATCTTAAATAGATAAGCGGAAAAGGAATAACATAGTTATGAGACAAAGACAAGTGCATTACAGGGACAAGGCTGACAACGTCTTACCCTCCACAAAGTGTAAAGTAAAGAATGAGCTGAGGTGGGTGATGGGAAAGGATCATGCAATAGTGAGAAGAGGGAATTCTAAAACTATGGCATGATGAGGGGATTTGGTTGCTTTAAGGTATGACGAGGAAACAATCGATATCAATGAAGTGATACTTATCCAGTATTTCCTTCAATGTCTGACATTCTTCAGTTCGATGTCCAAGGATGCGATGATATTTGAAAAATGGTATGTTAGAGTCATTCAAATGAATAACCAACCTATTCATAGGTGGTAAAAGTACAAGACCTTTGTTTAAGAGTAGTTGAAGTCTCCTTTCACATTCAGGTGGAGGATGTGTGGGGAACTTGATTTTCTTGAGTTTATAAGGTCGTTTTCACTTGCTAGATTTGCCTTATTCATGAATAGGAGGAAGAGGACCCATAGGGATCCTAACATCCTTGTCATTAGAAGGAGATAATGGTTGTTCACGTGGAAGGAGAATGTTTAAGTTAGGAGGAGCATCCATGATCACTGTAATAGCATCCTGAAGTCTCCTAGGTTGAAGAGGATGTCTATCAGGATGAGAAGGATCTTGATATCCTAGTCTTGTTGTGTGTGCGTCGGTTTATTGTTGTTCAAGAGTTGATGGATGGCATGTTCATGTTTTGTGTCACAACCTTGTTTACTTAAGATAGTGAATCCTTTACCATACGTTTCTTCAAGGTTTATAGTAGTGTTTGTAACTTTATGATCGTAGAAGGGTTGTGAATGTGATTGGTGAGAGGAACTAGATCCACCTGAGGGAGGAACCTTATGTAATATATTGACTTCAAGATGTAAATATGCAAATTGATTAGGAGGTGCAACAGTAGGAAGATCTTGTGACTTCATGGAGGGATAAAAGGTTGCATTTGTTTCTAGGTTATCAAGGTAGTCATTGTAGAACTTGTTCATGCTAGCATCATCTTCTCCAATGATGTCTACTTCACGTGGAGGAAAATCATGAGGATTTGAAGGAGCATGAGGTTGTTCAAGGTCATTATGGTCACAACCAAAGGCACAATTGGACATGTCTACCAATGATTTTAATGAATTCCAAAAGTTATTGAAAGAAAGTGCCATGATGCAAATAAACTAAGATGCAATAAATGAGGAAAAATAGAAATTTTGGAAAGTAAAACAAAATGTAGGAACAAGAAACATTAATGCAAAAAAATGCTAAAAAGGTGCCAGAAATATTGTGTAAAAAGTACAGAGGAACTGATTCACCCTGGGTGGCGAATGAGTCCCAGTATGATGTTTTTGTGTGATTTTTAGAAATTTTAATGTGATTTTAATGTTCTACAAAATGAAATAAAGGATGCAGAATGTAAATTTTTACTTTTTTCAATGAGATGTGATGCAAAATGAAATCTAAATGAAGCTTTCACTAATGCAAGATAAAAAGTCCTAAATGCAAAAACAAAACAATGTACTAATTGAATGTATATGTAAATGTAAACTAGGATGCAATAGGTGAATGAAATCAGAAATGAAAAGTGCTCAAATTTTGGGTTCACCAAAATGAACCATTGATTTTTGGCTCCTATGGGCTACTCTTGCTCTTTTAGGGTTTTCCACCTAAAAGTAGAGAGATAGGAGCAAAAATGCTAATGGTTCATTCAAATTATGTTATGTGCCATGTTGTCTAATGTAAAAATGAAGTTAACTAAATGCAATTGACTAATCTAAATGAATGAATATGAATGCAAAAGTGAAATTAAAGATATGTTTTAAAACACATTGTGATATGCAAACAATGAAGTAAATGAAGAAAATATGTTGAATAGAAAGAATTGAGTTAAATCAGAGTGCACCTGGGTGAAGTATGATGAACCTAGAATGTTGTAGATGCTGGCTGAAATCACTAATTTTTCACAGAGGGACTCATTCGCCCAGGGTGGCGAATCAATCCTCCTCTTGGTGAAAAACTGTCGAGAACAAGTTTCTGTCTGTTGGGATCTAGAATCTGACAAAATCTAGATTTTTCAGTCCTAAGGTAGGACTCATTTTCCACAAGTGGAAAATCAATCCTCTCCCAAATTTCTAAAAAATTAGGAGACAACTCTACAGCACTAGATCTAAGAATCATTGTTTGTCGGGTTACTGAAGTTAATTTTGTAGGAAACACACAGAAAACCTTCTCCAAGCTTGAAATAGATTTGAGTTGACTTGAAGCACCTAGTTGACTTGTAAACCAATTTTCAACACCAAAAAGCTACAAACAAACATGTAATAGGGAAAAAATGGTTTAAGGTTAGTGAATAGGGGTTTGCCTTGGTCAAACCCCACTTTTGGTAATCAAACCCTTAATAAAATAATAAAATGTAAAGGAATGATAAACTAACAACATGCAAATGCTATCATCTTACCAAACCCTTGATGATGCAAGTTGGAAGTAATGTCAATGGCTGCTTCAAAGAGCTTGAATAGTACTTGAAAAGATGTTGTAAAATGATTGAATGCTTCAATGAATAGGTGAATAAGTGAACTTGATGAATGGGGGTTGAAATGAGGTGAAAATCACTTATTTATACACACTCGTGCCTTAGTTACCTTTTCATACCTCATCACAGGTTGACATCAAGTGTTTTTGAATAAAATCCCGAAAGGAAATTTAAAATATTTTGAATTTGGGGACAAGGGGGACTCGTTCACCACCCATGGCGAATGGGTCCCACCCAGGACCTGAAAATGTGTGTTAGGAAATATGTTGTATTTAATGTTTTTTGTCAGGACAATACTAAAAAATACACTTAATTAAGCATATGAGAGCATAAAGGGGCCAACTAAAGTATGAGAAAGGGATAAATAGTGAAGATGTGCCTAGAAAAGCGTGAAATCTTGTTACAAGACTTACAACACTTAAAAATAGGACTTGTTGATGAATAAAAAGGCAATTTTTAGGTGAATTGTAATTAATAAAGTCTAGAAGAGTGTAGAAATGTCTTACAACACTTCACAACACCTTCACATGACATTGTTCTTTGAATTTTAGTACCTAAATAAGCATGTTCAAGCCATGTCACAACATAAAATCAGAGCAAAATATATCAAACACCATGAAACAAGACCTAAAATGCCATGAAAATGATAAGGGGCCATTTTTCTATGGCACAGGGTTGAAGATCGGGATCAGGAATGAAATCAACACATGAACCTTTAAAGAGTGCAAGGTTCCAAGAAAGTTCCAAAACCCGAACTCGACAACCAAAAGCACAATGGACATGGAAATCAAGATTGGGATGGAATTAGGAGCAAGAACCTTGGAAAGATTCATGGTTTTGGTTCCAATCCGATACCCGATTCTGAACCATACAAAAGAAAAATAAGGAATCAGAGATTAGAGTTGGGATGGAAACCAGGACTCTAACCTCGAAAGGTGCTAGGTATTGATTCCATTTCAAAACCCAATTCCGAAAAAATAAAGATGGCAAGCAAGTGGAGATTGAAATCATAATAGAAACTATAACTTTAACATGTTAAGGGCGCAAAGTGCCAGTTCAAGTCTGAAACCCGAATCCGACAAAGCAAAAAGAAAACAAGGCATGCGAAAAGATAAAAACAAGAATGACAAAGCGCGAAAATGATAAAACTAAACAATGAAATGAAGGAAAGTAGAGGGGGTCCCTGACTTTTCCAAGCAAAAAAGTTGGGGTGTGTATGCAGGGCATAACACATCCCTTGATGATGAAGAACAAAATAATCTAGCAACTTTCTTAAGAGAAAGGAAATCAACTTTTCTTGGTCCTATGCAGATATGCCAAGATTAAATACGTCATTAGTTATACATCACTTGACAATGCATCTAAATTTGAAACCTATGAAACAAAAGCTAAGAAAATGCATCCACAAAAAGCATTCTTGGTCAAAGTTGAATTGCAGAAGCTACTCGATGTGGATTTATTAAGACCTATTGACTATCCATAGTGGGTTTCAAACCTAGATCCAGTATCAAAACCCACTAGGGGAATTTGGATATGCACATATTTCAAAGACTTGAAAAGGCATGTCGTAAAGATGATTTTCCACTGCCAAAAATTGACATTATTATGGATCTTACAATTGGACATGAGATGTTTTCTCTCATGGATGGATTTTTAGGATATAACTAGATAATGATAGCCAAGGAAGACCAACATAAAATTGCATTCACATGTCCATGGGGAACCTATTGTTGGAATGCCATGCCATTTGGTTTTAAAAATGTTGGAGCTACATATCAGAGAGCGATGGCCATTATCTTCCACAACATGTAAGCTTTTGGGATACATTATATCACAAAGGGGAATCAAAGTGGACCTTGCCAAAGTCAAATCCATCATTGAGATGCAACCACCTAAAACACTTAAACAACTCTGTAATTTACAAGAGAAGCTTCAATGTATTAGGAGATTCATTGAATAGTTGGTTGATAAATGCCTTCCCTTTACACACCTTCACAAAGGTGTTGCTTTCAAATGGGATCATCATTACCAATAGGATTTCCAACAGTTTAAGGACTACCTTGAATCGTTGTCAGTTTTAATGCCACTGATTGTCAATAACCCTTGATATCATATCTTAGTGAAATTAGTAGCATTAGGAGCTCTCCTAGTGTAGCACAATGAATCAGGGAAGGAAAGAGATATATATTACATTAGTAGGACCTTAGTGGGATACAAGCTTAATTATACTCTCATCGAAATAGCTTGTCTAGCGATAATTTTTGCTTCACAAAAGCTATGACACTATATGCTTAGCCATCAAATCAAGCTTATCTCCAAGGTTGATCCATTGAAATATCTATTATCAAAGGAAACTCTCATAAGTCATAGGGATAAACGGGTAATGATCCTAAGCGAGTTCAACACTGAGTTTGTGGACTAAAAGGATATCAAAGGACAAGTCATAACATCAATTAGTAGAAGCTCCTATATATGTTGAAAACTCGTTGGTATATGAATTTTTGGATAAAGAAATATTCACTCTCAAGTCAAAAAATCAATGGAAGCTATATTTTGACAGTTCCCATACATAACATAGATCATGAACAATAATCTTATTAATCACCCCTCAAGGTTATTGAAGCTTCTACAACAAGAGGTGTTTAGTAAGGGCTTCAGGTTCAAGGGGTGCAGTGATATACTCCTTGTGAGAGGTCTTCCAGCCCTTTGAACAAGGGTTTATGTATCGTAAAGATACTGGAGAAGATCTACCACACACCACTTCCCGTTGATTGTGAACTTTCCTCATAATCACACATTTTTATAGCGTTTCAGAAGGACTTGGCTTTAACCCATTACCGCTTGGGTCATTCCCTTGGGGTGAGTACTTTTTTCCACCAAGGCAGGCCCTCTAGAGTTAATAATAATTTCTCTTGCACCCAGGATCGCACAAGTGCGCAAGTGGAGAGGATACTTTTGTTATTAAATCAGGATCTAATCTAAACAGAAGCGTGTAAAACAAAATCAAGCAATTGCTCATTTTAGGCACCAAACAAAATGTGTTATAAGCTAAATAGACAATCAGTTTTAAATTCAAGCCTTTGAAAATTGTCCTGCATCAAATTCATTAATAATTTCAAGTTTAAGTCTTCGCCAAACGAGAGTTTTAGATTTTTGAGCCTTGGACAAATGAACCTGCAAAAAAAGACAAATTAACAAAATTAGTCTTGAAATAAAAACTAAACTAGAGAGAAAATTAACATCTATTCTAGCTAAAAAAAGTTAATGATAAGCTAATCTAATTAATCTAATCTAAATTAAATTGGAAACTTAAATTAACAATCCAATTAAAATTCTAAAAATCTAATTAAAGACTAATTAAAAATCTAATAAAAAGCTAATTAAAAATCTAAAAAAAAGATCTAATTAAAAACTAATTACAAATCTAAAAAATATAAAAAAATTGAATAAAAAAACTAATTAAAAATCTAAAAAAAAGATCTAATTAAAAACTAATCTAAAAAAAAATCTAATAAAAAACTAATTAAAATCTTAAAAAATCTAATAAAAACTAATTAAAAATCCAAGTCTAATTAAAATCTAAGCTGAAAATAAAAAACTAAATTAAATCCTAATTTAATTTAAATTTAAATCTATATACTTATTTCAAAATTGATCTAAAATCAAAATCATTCAAAGCATGATGACAACTGCTTCTCTTCAAATGCCATGGCAAATGCCCAGTTTGATGACTTATACAGTTGTGGGTGTTGCATTTAAGAAAGAAGACACTGTATGTTTCACAAACAAGATTAAGCGATTCTTCCTACAAAAACCATGGTTATTAGTAATCAAATCATATCAGATCGAAACATGTAGCTGCCAAGTTCATGTCGAGTTCACCAGATGTAGCAAGGGAAAATTCCAGATTTAGAAAATAAACATGCATAAACTAACCCTAGCTAACAATGAAGCACAAAGGAGTAAAAAGCATAAACCAAAGAACAATCTCACCAAAAAATCTTCATGCACTCCATGATTAACCTTCATTGCACTTCTCCATTTTGCTGTAATATAATAAATGCCCTCAAATTTTTCCTAAGTATGCAAGTATGGCCTAAAGACAATAGTAATAGCAAAATATTGAAGATTTCTAAAATGTCAGAGATTCCTAAAGCTTCCAAGATTGATGAAATGACAATGATCAAGCCCTTTTATAGGCGAGTTGATTTCGAATGAGAGGCTGAGATCGAGAAATAATTAATCGATGATCAAGAGTAAAAGAAAAGGCATGAGATAGGGTTAGGGCTAAATTAGAAAAGATGAATAGTCGAGATTAAATTAAAAATAATTTAATCAATGATGGAGATTAGTCGAGACACGAAGATAAGGATTGGATGTAGAAGATAAGATCAATACAAAAAAAGCATTGAGTTGGAGAGAAAATCAAATATTTTTCCATTTAAATGACCAATGACTAATTAGATAATAAAGATATTATCTAATTACAGAAGATTGTGATAAGGAGGAAAAATCATCATTTTGAATTAAATACTGATTTTTAATTCAAAATCAAGATATGGGATCTAATTAAATAAATAAAGATTTATTTAATTGAAAAGAGGAAAAAAAAGCTAGCGAATAATTAAATAATTAAAATAATTATTTAATTATAGTGGAAAGTGGGGTAGAAATTAAATAAATTAATATTTATTTAATTTTAGAAAGAGGATAAGTTTAATTAGTGATGTAATTAAATATCATTTATTTAATTAATCGAAGAAGAACAAAGATAAGAATGAATTAATTAAGAAAATGGAGCAGAGCAGTGCGAAAACGGTAGGCGGGAAGGTTGCTGCAGATGGCTCGACAAAAGGGGAAAGCAAAAGGTGATGGGGCGACGAACCACAGGATGTTGGGGTCAAGGAAGGTGCGAAGAATCACACACCATAGTGGGTGTTCGAAGGTGGCGAATGGATTGACAAAAGTGCACCAGCCCTGTCACAAGAAAGGATCATAAAGTGCGGCAACCAACCTAGGCGGCGACATGATACCCCTGAAACCCCTACGGAAAACCGAGGGACATTTGTAGGGCGACACCACCAACTGGAGAAAAGAGGCGAACAAGGTAGGAATGCCAGAATAAGGAAAAAATGGAGGAAAAGAACCTACAGCCATGACAAAAGTGCACCAGCCCTGTCACAAGAAAGGATCATAAAGTGCGGCAACCAACCTAGGCGGCGACATGATACCCCTGAAACCCCTATGGAAAACCGAGGGACATTTGTAGGGCGACACCACCAACTGGATAAAAGAGGCGAACAAGGCAGGAATTTCAGAATAAGGAAAAAATGGAGGAAAAGAACCTACAGCCATCAATCAGGAAAAAATGAAGGCCTTGAATCGAAAACACCAAATGAACCACCAGGGAGGACAAGGACAGATAGCAATAAAAAAGAGGATGAACCCCCATTGGAGATCAATGTAACTAATGAAATCAAAGAGGATGCGGCCCTCCTGAATGAATTTTCCTGCATCTGTCGCTTCATCGGGGGCTCACCAAGCCGTATAGTGATAAAAAATTGGTTAACAGAAGAATGGAATAGAGAAGTGCTAATAAGATTCATGCCGAAAGGTTTTTTTGTGGTGGTTTTCACAGATGAACAAACAAAGCAACGAATAACGGGAGGCAACCCGTGGTTCATGGAGGGCATGCCATTGTACATGCAACCATGGTGTATAAATTTTGATCCAACTAAAAAACAACCATATGATACTCCGATATGGATTCAGCTATACAATCTACCAATCGAATATTGGGCAAGGGATTGTCTTGAAAAAATCGGTCGATCTATGGGAATCTTGTTGGAAGTGGACTCAAATATCCTAGATGGCGATTTGTACAAGTTTGCCAGGCTACGCATCGCGACAATTGAACCCTTACCACACAAAATTTGTCTCACGATCAATGGGGAAAGATGGCTTTAGAATGTTGAAATCGAAGAAACACTCTTCTATTGTCTAGATTGCGGTGACAAGAGACACAATACCGAAAAATGCACAAGAAATGTGAAGGTATGGAATGAACAGAAAACGGGCGACAGGACATCCCGGGATATTGCAATCAAACCAGCCCTGTTAGAACAAAAGACAATGGAAGCTTCCAACTAAAAAGGAAGAGGTCAGACAAGCGGCACCCAAACCCCCACGGACTCTCAAAAAAGAAATTCGGACTTGGCTCCGCACACCCAGGTGCCTGCCTCAGGGAAAGAAAATCCTCCTATCACAAGCTTTGGGGCAGATGCATAAAGCAAAAATAATGATCTAGATTCAAACGCCGGTGAGGAGGATGCCCTGGACATCATAGATGAGAGGTGCATCTCCCAGTCGGCAATCAAGCACATGGGTTTGGGAAAAATCGGCAATTCGGGAAATCAAAGAGGGAGGAAATCTCTAAAACAACTTAGGGAAGAAGAAGCGGCGGCCAAGAAGTATACGAACATCACCAAATTTCTGAGTACCAAGGGAGGACCTGCCTCCCTTGGGAAGCAATGAGGGTCACGACATGGAATGTCAGGGGCCTAAGGGCCCCTGACAAACGACGCCTGGTCAGGTGTCAACTACAGAAAAGCGTAAGTAGTTTAGTGCTATTGCAAGAAACAAAATTAGCAGATGAAGAGTGTGTAAAATTTCTCAAATATTGTCGGTACTGGGAGGGGTCCTTTCAAAACTCGGTGGGAGCTGCAGGTGGTTTAGGTATTTTGTGGAAGGAAGCGGAAGTCTCTATGGAGGTATTGTTCGCCTCTATGAATTGGATGGCTGCAAAGGCATATCACTTGAATTTGAACAAACATTTTCTGATTATAAATGTGTATGGCCCGACAAGAACAATTGACAAAGCTGAACTCTGGTGTTCCATGTCTGATTTTGTTCTTTCTTGTCCAGAAATCGCACTGATCATTGGCGGGGACTTTAATGCCATACTGGATTTATTCGAGAAAAGTGGTGGATTAAGGAAAGTACCGCAAACCATCCTTGATTTCAGGGCCTTTGTCGGGAAGTGTGGGCTGATGGACTGCCTTACGGATAATGGAACATTTACATGGACCAACCGGCGCAAGGATTTCACAGCTATTTCAGAAAGGTTGGACCGTTTCTTGTTATCTCCCTGCTGGTCTTAATCAGGGGCAAATCTAACAGCCAATATTCTGCCCATTTCAATTTCTGACCATTTCCCTGTTGAATTATCAATAACAGTCAGGAGGGAAACTGAGAAAGCAATTTTTAAATTCCAAACACATGTGGTGGAGGGATCCGAATCTCATTTTGCTTCTGGAGCAATGGTGGAAAGAGCTGAAGGTCGGCGGTTCGATCAAATTTAAACTGGTCAAAAAACTAAAACTCATCGAGCAGAAATTGAAAGAGTGGAACAAGAACTAGTTCCGAAACCTTTTTGTGGAAAAGGAAAAATTGGAGTCGAAAATGGAAGCTCTCAGCGAACTAATAATAAAGAAGGGCATGTCAAATGAAGAATACATAAAGGAAAAGCAACTGAAGGAAAGCCTAGGGGAGATCCTCAAAAGGGAGGAACTATACTGGAGAGATAAATCGCGGGAAGTATGGCTTAGCGAAGGGGATTCCAACTCAAAAAAAATTCATGCTTTTGTTTTGGCCAAGAGGGCGAAAAACAAGATTGAAGAAATCCAGGATTGTGAAGGTAGTACTGTGAGTGGGGGAGAGGCGGTTGGACGGGCTGCTTGCGAGTTCTTCACAAATCTGCTTGGGGGAGCACACAACCTTGTGAGGAATGTTGGGTACCTGGACCATGTTCGGCCCCTAATCAGCAATGAAGATAACAAAAGGTTGTGCGACCAAATATCAATGGAAGAAGTGCACAAGGCCTTATTTCAAATGCATCCCGACAAGGCACCAGGACCAGATGGCTTCCCTGCTAGGTTCTTTCAGAAGTGCTAGAGCTTTATGGGCAACGAATTATGGAAGTTCACTGAGGAATTCTGCAAAACTGGACGCTTCGTTAAGGATATAAATAATTCAATTATTGCCTTAATCCCCAAGAAGCAAAAATGCACATCATTTGATGAATTTAGACCGATTTCTTTGTGCAAAATATATAAGATTGCGACCAAGGTACTTGCTAACAAATTAAAACCTATATTGGAGAAGATCATATCGACAGAGCAAAATGGTTTCGTCCCTGGCAGAGAAATCTCTGACAGCATTCTCATCATCTCAGAGGCTGTTCACACACTACGCTCTAGCAAAAAGGCAGGTATGATCATAAAGCTTGATGTGAGCAAAGCATATGACAAGGTAAGCTGGCCATTTCTGGAGTGTCATGAAAAAATTTGGGTTCTGTAATCAATGGTGCGGCCTAATTTTTCAATGCATATCCACGGTGAGGTTTTCCATAGCAATAAATGGTTCACTTCATGGTTTCTTCAATGCAACTAACGGGCTAAGGCAAGGCAATCCGCTCTCACCCTTCCTCTTTGTTATCATGGCTGAGTCATTTAGCTGCGCTATTAAAAATTGCAAAATGCAGGGTCTTTGGCGCGGTATAAGCATCGCTCCTAACACAAAACCAATCACACATGTCCAATTTGTGGATGACACATCCCTCTTTGGGGATGCAAGCATTAAAGAACCCAAGTGCATAAGTAAGGTGGTTGCGGAGTATGAAAGTAACTCAGGGCAAAGAATGAACAGAGACAAATCATGCATTTTTTTCTTCAACACAAGTGATCAGCTCCAACAAGAGATTACTTCTACATTGAGAATTAGCGTGGGCCAATTACCATCAAAGTTCCTTGGAGTACCAATTTTTGAAGGTGCGTACAAGGCCATTCACTAGAATGAGGTATTGGAAAGATGCCGAAACAAGGCATTGGCATGGCGTAACAACTGGCTTACCCTGGCAGGTAGGATCACAATGACCAAATCGGTGCTTGCGGCGGTTCCCATTTTCACAATGTCTTGCTTAGAAGCGTCGACCAAAACAAAAAAAGCTCTAGAAGGTATTATGAAGAAGTTCCTATGGGAAGGCTCAAAAGGAGAAAAAAAGATCCCCCTAATCGGTTGGGAGTCAGTTTGTAAACCGAAAGAGGAAGGCGGAGCTGGCCTACAGAAAATGAGGCTACAAAATATCGCCCTAGGTGCAAAACTGATTTGGAAAATGTACAAAAAGCCTGACAAACCTTGGTGCAAGATACTACAAAACAAATATCTTGACAATGCAGACCCGGCTAGAATTTTAACGGTTGGGAACATAAATGGCGAATCAACTACTTGGAGATTTATATCAAGTTGCAGGCACCTAATCACTTCACATCTGTCTTGGCGGATTAGTGAAGGGAAAAAAGCGTTATTCTGGTTGGATTCTTGGAATGGCCATCAAAGCCTGGTAAAAATGTTCGACCTTGACCAGTATATAGAACATCTTCAATCCACATTTGGCTCCAAGGTGGCGGACTATGTATGTACAGATGACAGATCAAACTACGACAAGTACTCTTGGATTAAATTTTCTTCTTCACAAATCCCTAAACCTCTGACAGATGAAATATGTAAGGAGCTCAGCAACAGACAAATAAGACTTTTTGATCGAGAAGATTCGATTTTTTGGTGTGGGGCATCTTCAGGAGAGTACTCCGCCAAATTAGGGTACCAAATACAGTTAAAGCAAAGCGAAGATAAGTCCTGGATGGCAAGACTTTGCTGGAAAAAGGAGATTTTGCCAAAAGCCGGGGCCTTCCTATGGACGGCTCTTTATAAAAGATGTCTAACCAGTGAACACCTAAAGAGACTTGGAATCCTTGGGCCATCCAGGTGTGTATTGTGCAAACAAGCAGGAGAAGATGTTGACCATTTGCTTGTATCATGCCCGTACGCTGCATTATGTTGGGATTGGCTACAGTCAAACTTAAATTTTATTGGAGCAAGACACTATAAACTATGGGATTTTCTGGCTAGCTGGCTAGTAACGTGCAAACTCGGGTACTGGAAGGGGATTTGGGGCATTTCACCCTCATTGTTAGTCTGGCATATTTGGAAAGAAAGAAATAGGCGTATTTTTAAAGGTGTTGCATTGTCGCGGGAATGCCTTGTCGAGAAAATCCAATTGGCAATCACAGAAACTGTAAACCACAGACTGCATGTGGGCACCAAATCAAAGTTCTCAAGGTGGCATGAGGAAATTATGAAGAAATGGCATGGGCTCAGGATACCGGCGTTCCACGGGACACATAAACCAAAAGTGAACAGGAAAGAGATACTTTGGGAACTCTCGACTCGGCTAAAATGGAAATTGAATTTCGATGGAGTGGCAAAAGGCAATTTGGGCATGGCAGGGGCAGGATGCATAATTCAAAATCCCCAAGGTGAATGTGTGTGGGCTGCTTCAAAAAATCTCGGGACAAGCACAAACAATATGGTCGAGATGGAAGCATTATAGCTCGGGCTCCAAATTTGTACAGAAAAGGGTATTACTGAGGTCGAGATTGAAGGTGACTCATTGTTATGCGTGAATGCTATCATCTCAGGAAAATCACAAAATTGGAAGATGCTCGACTAGATCAGACCAATAAAGGAATCATTAGGTGTGCTCTCAAATTACACAATAAAGCACGTGTATATAGAAGCAAATCGCACTGCTGATCTCTTGGAAAATTCGGGTGTTAGGCAAGATGAAAAGGTAGTCATCGGATCCACAACTGTACAATGGCCAGACTTGCAAGAAATTATATTAAATGACTTGCTTGGCTGTCGTGCCCCACCTCCTGAATAGATCCGTGCCCAAATGGCCCTTGGAAAGCGATGCGGTGCAGTAATGTACTGGGGAACCTTGATCCTGAAGGATTCAGGCTTCTTTTTGGTGTCCTCTGGGTTTTTGATTTCCCTAGTTCATCAAGATAATCGAGCACGCCTATATATTGGTGGTTCCAGGGGTTTTTACTGCAAATGAAAGTCTTGCGGGGTGGGTGAATGCCAAAAGAATGGTGCTTCTGTTCGGGGTCCTCTGCCAATGCGCAAATGAAGCTCTCCCTGTCCAGTGTAGGAGACTCTTTGCAGCCCAAAACCAGAGGGTCTTAAACGCAATTGTTGATATGCTTTCCACCCTCCTGACTGCAAACCGGCACTGGTGCGATGGGAAGTTGTTCGAAGTTGTAATAAGCCTCATGGTGGACATCAACGAGTCCAAGGAAGTCATGGTGGCACGGCTTGACAGACTTGTGCCGCCAATCTTCATTCATGCGGTTGCCAGTGCTACCATGGAGCTACGGCCTGATGGGTGGGTCAACCTGCTAAGAGTATACTTCGATCCTGCCAATATGAACGACGATGAAGGCTCTAGTAGTGTGGCGGATGCAAACAAGCACGATGCCCTTATCAACTTCATGTCCAACGCTTGGGAGGTGTTCAGAATGGCTGTCAAAAATGGTAATCTGGCGGCATTCAAAAGATTCATGGACTCTGAGCACTGCTGGGTGGGGAGGAATAGTCTCAACAAGCTTGTTCGATTGGGGAACTATTTGGTAATTGTTTATCGGGCTATGTTTGCATAAGCATTGCACTGCTTGTTTTGGTTTTTGCTTTTGGCACTAATTTGCCCATAATACCTATGTAATGCGGGAGCTGCCCCCATATTAGGTAGCACTCATCTATAAAAAGAAGAAGAATGAATTAATTAAATAATTAAATTATTTAATTAATAGAGGATATATGGATTTAGAAAATAATTAAATAATTAAAATTATTTAATTATGAAGAATGAAAGGGGAAAGGGGTGAAAGAACTATGAAGAAATTAAGAGTCACAGGCCTAGGACAATTTTTAGTGTCTACAATACACATTAAGGGTTGAGTCATTTTCAACAAGGGTTCTCTTTATCCCAGTCCTATTAATATTAGCTATTATCATAAAAGCTTCATTTTGTTTTTGCATTTCCAAAGGAGGTAGCTCACTTTGGTGAAAAATAATGTTTGAATTCATTCCTTGAATTAGGGTTGCTATATCATATGGTTGCACATTAGGAGGGATAGGAACTTGTTGTAAAGCACTTTGAAGCATGTTATATGATAATTAGGGGAGGCTTGAATAAGGTCCCATAAACAAATCTTAGCAGGAGTATTTTTGAGTTGTTCGACAAGATCATACTCCTTTCCACTATGCCGCAAGATATTAGGTGCAGGTGGGAGATATGGTTGAGGTAATGGAAGGGATGTTGGAGTTGTTTGTGGTTGCCTATTGTTCCTTGTATTATATGTGTGAGCAATAGTGTTAAAACTTGGTTGTTGTGAAACATCATTACAATAAATTTTCCTTATAACATTCAAGATAGCTTTTGGAGGTAATGGTTTCCTTTTAGCTGGTTCAAGGATGAGCACGGGTTTTTTTTAACATGGTTTTGATATGAGGGTGGGCAGAGGGTAAGAAGTGGCTTAGGAGATGAATTAGGAGGTCTAATAATTAGAGGACTTGTAGGACTTAAGGGATATCTAATGTTCATAACCTCAAAATATTTATCCTTATTTTGATGATCTTTTGGTGAAGGAGAGTCTAATGTTACTCATCATCTTCATCTAACAAAGCCACATTACTATTGTCAATGTTGTCATTTTCTTGCATCATGATATCTTCCCTGGTAGGAGAGCTTTTAGGAGAGCAACAAACTAGATGTTCATGATATTCAATGGTTGGATCTTCTAAAATAACTTCATCATAGGTAGGGGAGTCATCAAGAGAAGAACAACTATCATTTTTTTGCTTATCAATGATGGAATTATCTTGTATCAAATCATTCTCACAAATGGGAGAGATAGTAGGGTTTGAGTGAAGGACAGGCAAGGTGATATGAAGGAATGTGTCAATGGTTTGGTTCTCTTGCTCTAAGATGTTCTCATAACTAGGAAAGATAGTGGGAGGAGGGCTAACATGTTTCTTAATGACCTCATTTATTTGTTCTAAATTGTACTCATAAGAGGGGATGTTGTACTTATACAATCCATTCTTAACCATGTCAAAACCGCATCTTTGCAAAGAAAACATGTTAACATGAAAAGTAATCTATCCAACTTATGCAATGCTTCAAAAAAGTAAATAGTTGTCCTATAGATCTGATGATTTTCAATACTTAAATAATTTTGGAATGATTTAAAATGGGTACACTAAATGGATGATTAGACCTAGATGCATAAAACATAAATTCCTAAAAATTTCCATACTGAAACAATGGGTTACCAACATATTTGGGAAGTGCAGAGAACCACAAAAATGCTTAGAAAAGATGGTTTTGAGAGGCCCTAAAGGACTCATTCACCCATGGGCGAATGGGTCTCTGTGCAGGGTTTTTAAAAATGAAAAATATAATTTATGAGTTGTTTTGTGTTTTCTCTGTTCCAGGTTGTAAACTGGTACTGACAGTTTTAGAATTTTGGAAAATCAAAGTTGAATGCAAGTGTAAAATGATGCTAAATGACAACCAAAATGACCTATTTTTAAATGCAATTTTGATCCAATTTTTTTATTTAAGTGACTAAAAGTATGCTATTATGTAAATCCTATGTGAAATCAATCTAACATTATGCAATTTTTGTTGAATTTTCAGATTTAAAATGAATGTAAAATGCAAGGTTATAACTAAAATACAATGCAACTTTAAGCCAAATTTAGAAACCCTAAATGCATGAATTAACTCAAATCCTAGATTCAGGGTTTGAATGCACTCCAAAACAGAAATTAGAATGTTCAAATAATCAGGTTCACCATAATGAAACATAGAAAAATAGGCTGGGGTTCAAAACACATAGGGTTTTATACTAAATCTGGAATGTTTCACCAAACTTGCTATAAACAGAAAGGGAAAAATGGGGTGTAAAGAACCTACCTATTATTTTTTTCATTAAGGAAATGAGATCCTCCAAGAGAGAATTAACTTTCAGCCCTTAGGTGAGTCAACTCTATGGAAAATATGACAATTTCCCTTGTGTGTGGATGGGATAAATATGATTGAAATGCACTATTGGGAGACAAATGAAAAATACCTAATGATCCCAATTATGCAATGTAACACCTGAATCTTCAATTTAAAGCATAAAACTAATAGAATCCACAACTTCCCTTTAGATTTGTGAAGTCTAAATTATTATAAACATGTCATCAAAAATGTTGCATGGTGTCCTTCTGACATAAATAGTAACAAAAATGACTAAACATGGGTTTTGGGAGAAAGATAAAAAATAGAAAATGCATT
>VDFB02104803.1:0-13719 GCA_007258455.2 Sequoia sempervirens | reverse complement strand
AAAACTCCATTTTAAGCTGATCTTCGGATAACTGCCACCGGAATTCTGAAACTCGAATGACTGTGCTTGATATCTCGTTGGACGAGCAGGCTAATCGTGAACCAATTGACTGTATCCGCCATCGAAACTGTCGAGATTTACACCCTCCTTAAGATGGGCGCCCTCAGGCTAGAGGCGCGCTTTTGCCTGAAAAGGACAAGTTTCTCGCATCTTGAAATTTGAGGATTTCAACTTCTGTTGCTGATTGCCGGAGCTGTGAGTCTCGGAATGCTTCGCTGAATAGCTCGACGGATAGCCAGGCTAATTCTGAAGAGATTGACTGGATGCTTGAGCATTTTAAACAAGATCTTGACCTCCAACAAGTTGGGCGCCCCTGGGCTATACTTGCACTTTCTGACTTTCCCTTTGAAAAATCTTCATAAATTGACCATTAAAAACTCCGTTTTGATCACTGAAATGATCGTATGCAACTTGAAATGTCGTCGTGAGATGTTCCTCCATCGTGAAAAACTCCATTCTGAGTCTCTGCTTCAGGTTCTGTTCAATATAACTGACTTTGACTGACAAACTATTGACAAAAACTCCATGCTTGATATTGCCCAAAACTGTGTTTTACAACATTTTAGCAAGATTTAGACTTTTAATGCAAAATGCCTTGATGAAGCAAAAAATTTGGTTTGGTACAACACAAGGTATGCATTTAAACCCTATTCTTCAATCTTTTGATGATTTTTTTTAAGTTTCTTAGTTTTGATGAATTTTTTCAAGTTTGTGAAGAAGTTTTTCAAATATATATATTTTTTTTCATTTTTTTTATAGATTGCAACAATGGCAAGTAGTCAAAGTTCAGTGGGTGGGGATGGAAGCCAAAAGTTTAAAATTGATAAAGGATCTCCTTTATGGAGACATACCACACGAATTTCACAAATTCCTGGAGGTGGGGGGTTTGTTTGGAAGTGTAATTTTTGCAATGTACAATATAATAGCTCCTACTACCGAGTGAAACTTCATTTTATGGGCCCTGGTGGTAAAGGGATTAATATGTGTGTGGGCCCAGATAAGAAGGGGTTTTCTGCTGTACAAATAGCAGCATTTATAAAAGAACAAGAAGATGCCGACAATTCAATTGCAAGAGGAAAACAAACTAGTTATAGTTCCGGAAAGAAAAAACAAACATTACCCACTCATCAGATAGTTAGGCCCTCTAGACATCCCTTCTTGTCTATACCCTCTACGGAAGAAGAAGATGAAGAACCAGAAACCACCACCCCAAGAGAGGTCCATTAGAGAAAGCATTTAAAATGGAGGCAAGAGATATTGCTGAAGAAAAAATTGCACGTTGCCTCTATGCCAATGGTCTTCCATTCAACTTGGTGAGATCACCATATTGGAAGGACATGGTGTCAGCAATAAATAGTGCACCTCCTGATTTCACAAGTCCTGGGTATGAAAAGGTGCGTACCACCTTATTGCAAAAAGAGAGGAAATATGTAGAGGCCCAACTAAAACCAATTAGAGATTCTTGGGTTGAAACAGGTGTATCTATTGTTTCCGATGGATGGAAAGATTGAAAAAACCGTCCATTGATTAATGTTATTGCAGTGTCCCCCAAGGGGGCAATGTTTTTGAGGGCGGTTGACTGTGAAGGGCAAGTGAAAGATGCAATGTTCATTTCCAGGATTCTCATTGACTCCATAGAGATGGTGGGTAGTGAAAATGTTGTCCAAGTAGTTACGGACAATGCAAAAGTTTGCAGGGCTGCAGGTGCTTTGGTAGAGGCCAGATATGAGCACATCTTTTGGACACCGTGCACCGTACACTCCCTCAATTTGGTGATGCAAGCAATTGGCACCCAAATAGAGTGGGTGAAAGAAATATACCAGGAGTCTGAGGAGATCCAGATGTTTGTGACAAACCACCATATGTCACAAGCAATTTTCAGAACTTTTTCAACATTGGAATTGTTGAAGGTAAATTTTAAAATTTAATTTATTTAGTTTCATTTATCATTTATGTCATGTTTTACATAATTGAATAAAATAATTTTTATGCATTATTTACATATTTTAAATGTGTTATTAACTTACTATTAACATGTTCTTAGGTTGCCGAGACCCGGTTTGCATCTCACACAATTGTTCTGAGACGACTTGTGAAGGTGAAAGATGCATTGAGTCAAATGGTTATTAGCAACCAATGGAGTATATGGAAGCAATCAAATTCAGAGAGGGCCCAAAAAGTCAAGGCATTGATCTTGAATGATGATTGGTGGGATCGTGTGAATTATGTATTGGAATTCACCGAACCTATCATGTCTATGCTTCGGTTTGCTGATACAGATGAACCATGCTTGGGGGATGTCTATGATAGCATGGACACAATGTTGGAAAAAATAAAAATAGAAATACAAAAAAAAGAGAATGATCCTGAAGACACCTTGTACAAAAGGGTGGAAGCAATTGTTCTTCATCGTTGGAACAAGATGACAACTCCATTGCACCTCCTTGCATATGCCCTATCTCCAAGGTACTATACCACTGAAGTACTTTCTATCCCAGGGAGAATACCGCCATATAGAGATGGTGAAGTTGCTAATGGGTATAAGACGGCATTTAGTAGAATGTTCAGTGATCCAGAAGTGCATGCAAGTGTCATGAGAGAATTTGGAATGTTTGTCACAGGAAAATCAAAAAATCATAATGCTTCTGTTGCTAGAGACCAATACAAAATGGATGGTCTTACATGGTGGTACCTTCATGGTCAAGATTATATGTACCTCCAACCTCTTGCAATCAAGATCCTCTCACAAGTAAGTTTTTTTTTTTTGGCCACTTGTATTGTAAAATTTAACACTTAACATTCTTGAATTTATCTTGCATTTTTTTATTTTATTTTTAATTTTGTTGGTTTTCTCTCCAGGTTGCAAGCTCTTCTGCCGCTGAACGGAATTGGAGTACATACTCCTTTATCCACTCAATGAAGCGTAACCGGTTGGCTGCAAAAAGAGCTGAAGACTTAGTGTATATTCATTCCAATTTGCGTCTTCTGTCACGTAAGGATCCTCAATACAGGCAGGGGGCAGCGAGGCTTTGGGATGTAGCACCCGAGTCTACTGACTTGGATGCAACCATTCAGGATCTTGCTAGAGCCACTATGGATGATGTGGGTGATATTGATGACATATCACATGGTGTTGGATCCGCTTTGGGTTCAAATGATGATGATTTTGAAGTTGAAACCACTCAAAATCCAAGTCATGATGATTCTGACAATCCTTTTGATGATTGATGAGCACATGAACAATGAACATTGAATCATGTTTCAATGTTTCATGAACTACATTTTGACTTTTGTAATTCAGTAATTTTATTTGAATATTTTTCAACTATCAATTGGCATTTAATATTTATCTTTGGCATTTGGCATTGATCAATGATCAAGTATCATACTATGAAATGATTTAGTTTTACAATTGTAACAATTCTCTATGTTTCTCTTATTTTTTTGTATATATAATACATATATATAGATTTATAATATATTAAATTATTAATATATATATATATATACACACGTACCATACGTACCCAAACCCCTAAAAAGTTGCCCTGCACTCCACGCACATCGTTTCGCGAAAATCTGGCCCAACCCCGAACTTGAACCCCATTTAGGGTTTTAGAGAGCTTAGGCAATAAATTTTTCCGAGAAAATCTGGAACATAGGTTTTGTGCACAACGGAATTTTGAACAAACCCGGATCATGCGATTTTCAAAAAGATGTGATTTTGGCCCACATGCAAAGAAATCTTTGGAAAAAAGCATAGAGCTTCAGAATGAAGGCTGCGGGGCAATTTTCTCGAAAAAATCTAAGACATGGGTTTTGCTGCTGATGCTGAAATATGCAAACCCAGATGGTCAAATTCTGAATATTTTGCCGTTTTCTTTGACATGCGAAGAAATCCAAGACGAGAAATAGAAGAAATAAGATAGAAGATAGAAGGTTTTGTTTGTTCTGGTTCTGTAGAATTCACCTATCTCTGATTGGATTTGATGTAACCTGCATGCAAATTGAAAACAAAGTCTGGAATCGCCTTCTCCTCAGCAATTTGAATCCGATGCCATGAAAAATACTAAAATTTGACACCTGTAGCACCTCAAATCCTCAAATGCATGAAGAAATCGCCATGTTTTGAGCTCTTAATGGTACGACTTGCTCAAGAATGAAGAAATAAGGACGCTTTTGTCTTGAAATAAATAAAATTCATTTAAAATTCGTCCATCTTTTGAAACTCAAAGCGCACCTCTTTATTTGGCAGTTAACTGAGCCTCAAATTAGGGCGTATGCTTAACTAAGCCTTCAAAATGGATGCCTATGCTCTGATTGGTTACTAACTAAAGCTCGAATGCATGAAAAATATGCCCTAAATAGGGCGCCATCTCTATCTTCTGTTAGACTGCACATGCAAATCAGTTAAACTTGTGCATGCAAGTCAGTTAAGTGCACATGCAAAATAGTTAACTTCACATGCAAATTAGAACTCAACATCCTCTTCAGTTAACTGAACATGCAAACGCATGCAGATGAATTGAACTTCTAAAAATAGTAACTCAAAATGAACTTCAGTATCTTCGGCATGCAACCCAGAAATCGTTCAGTTGAACTGAAGTCAGAAACCCTAATTAGGGCGCACCAGTCATCTTGTTTTGAAAAGTCAACTTTGACCCTTAAGGCGTTTTTCCAGACTTAGCCAATTTTGATGAAAATTTGGATTGTAACCTTCGCCGGAGCCTCTGTTCGAGCACTGATTCCGGATGACTGACAAGCCCGATTGACTGGCTGACGAGTGCATTGGAAAGCAGGAGTGAAACTGACAAGATCATCCCTTGAGTCTATAATCACGAAACTGAGATCTGAAGCATCAAAAAACCAAGCGCCCCTAGCAAAAGCTGTGCTTTTACCTCAGACTTGGCCATTTTTCATCGTTTTCATCTTACGAAGGTAAACTTGATCTCCTCGTATCTCGTATTAAGCAAACTTTTAGGATTGACAAATTGGTGCAATGCAGAGTTGAATCTATTCCGCAAAACATCTGCAAAGGTACACTTCTTCAGAAAACATCATCTGAGAGGTGAAAAAGGAGGGTGCCTTTTTCAAAAGGTGCTCTTTTTCCTCCAGAGAGCCATTTCTGGAACTGACCAAAATATCACTAAAACTTTGACTGCAGGCAACTGAGTCATCCTCTGACCTGACAAAGACAGGCAACGGATAGCTAGACGTAACACAGACAAGCTGAATATCTGAGATCACCAAATAGAGGACATTAAAGGCCTCAAAAGCTCAAGCGCCTTTTTGAAAATGTGCTCTTTTGGTTTATTCACGACCTCAAAATCAAGATTTAACCTTGCGTTCGCCTCCTCGTCTCGACTTCTCAGCAACTTTGATTGACGTGTTGAAGGGTGCAACGCAAAGCTGGACTGAGCATGAAACAAACCTTAAAGGTGGCATTTGATCTGAATCCTTCGTCTGGAGCCTCAAAAAGATGGGCGCCCCTAGCTTAGAGGCGCGCTTTTGCTTGCAGTGTTAGCCATTTTCTCGTTTCTCTCGTTTTTCTCTGTATCTCCTGTAACTTGAGCTAAAAGCGTTCGGCTGACAGGCTAGATAGCTCGTTGCGAAGTTGACGAGATGCCGGACAAATGTTTGTTGGAGGTGACAAACCCTAAAAACAGGATCTAGGCCCCTAAAAGATAGGGTGCCTTTTTCAAAAGGTGCTCCCCTCTCCAGATTTAGAAAAATTTGATGATTTTTCTTCAGATTTTCACTTTTCTCAAAACTCCTCAGTATCAGATTGACATGAAACTGACACAAGCTCCATATTTGAAAAGGCCCAAAAACCATCTCCTGACAACACTTTAACAAGGTTAAGACTATATTTAGCAAAATGCTTTAGTGAAGCAAAAAAAATTGGTTTGGGTACAACACTCCACATCACTTACACACCTTTTCTTCGCATGACATCTACAAAAGCTCATTTTCTTTGTCAAGATGTGCTCTAGTAACAACGATGACCACTTCTTTTCCTTAGAATGCTTGTGCCTTTCCTTCATTGTCCATGTCTTTGTGTTAACCTTGCTTATGCTCTAGGTAACTCCTTTTTTTGGCCTTTTGAAGGTGTTAGCTTAAAACCATAACTACAACATTGACAATCATTAGGAACAAGGTCTCAAGCATTGCTTACAAATGAAGAATAACTAGATTTTGCCTTACAACTTCACACAATACAAAAAAAATTTATATGGATACAACATACATATACAATGTGGATGAGAATTTGAAGGACAACTTGGAGAAGATGGCTTAAGTTTAAGCTATTGGGTCTCAAGAGTCGGAGTGAATGAAAGTGTGGTAGTAGTGTTGTTGAATGGAGGCCTGAACTCGGCTTTAATGCCTCATGATGTATTCCTTTCAAATGTGTAGAAAATTCTAAGAAAAATACATTAACAATGAAGATAAACAATGTAGAGAGCTGCCAAAATTTATTGCTTTACACCCTTTATTGACATGGACTAAATAGGTACATAAGGTAGATGATCTAATTAGATTCTTTGTGGTACTTCTCAATACTTTCTTGATGTTTGTGGTATCTCCTAGATCATCAATCCATCTCCACTAGATGATGGACACTCTTTTCTAGTGGCATGAGACAATCTGGGTTCTTGGATGTGGTGCCATCCAAGTGCACACCAAAAGTTATGTTGCCTTCATCATTGAATTTTTCAGGATTCTTGACACTTACAGGTTAAACCACCAAAGGCTCAGTGACAACAGTGGTATTGTTGAGTGCTGAGAGTGTTGTTTTATTTGTTCTTAAAAAGGCGGAGCCCTTAGTTTGATCCAAGGACTCTTCCTCTTGTGGGTTCAAGGGGCAGCTTTCCCATGGGCTGTAGGGCAATGCTGCATGCACTAGATTTGACTGTTATATCTGATGACATTCAGCTCAACTATCAAAAGGTGAAAAGTCACATGGAAGCACAGGTGTTTCAACTTCCATAATGATGCTTTAGCCTTCATGGCTTTGGAACGTTGTGTATATTTGTGTTAGAAAATTCAATAAGCAACAAGCATAGCATAGTTTAGGTGTATTTAGTAGCAAGATAAAACAACCATACATCTCCCTCAAGTGATGCCATGTACGCAATTTCTAGATCAATAAAATTTTCTGCTCTATATTCTTATTCTCTCTCCTATGCCATGTACAGAATGCATGTATTAATATTTTTTTTTCTGTTCTAATTCTGATCTCTTCTATGCCATGTATAGAATACATAGATTAATAAACATTTTTGTTTTAATTCTAATGGCTCTTCGTGTCTTTCTTTAGTAAGAGCTCATCTCTGATTTATTGTTTAATTTCTTCTCCAACTATTAACACATCTAGATTCTCACAGTTCAGGGTGTTCTCACTAGATGCCCCACGGGATCTATTTTAGTTGAGGGTGTTATTAGCTAGATAAGGAAAATATATTAAAAGAAAAAAAGCTAAAAGCTAATTGCAAAGTTACAAATATTACAAAAGAGGGTCAACCTCATCTTCAAATTTTATGAGAGTGACTTTAAAAATATACATTTACAAGATATTCTTTATTTTTACAAAAGATTGACTCTTGTCATTTATATTTATGAAAGAGGTTATTTATCATCATTTAAGGAGGATTTCACATCAGAAGTTTTTGACTCCACTTGGCCACTTATAATTACATGCATATTTATTAAAATGATCATGAACCGCTGCTTTATTCTTTCAGGGAAAACAGACTATAAAAAATATTTACAAACAAGTGATCAGAAATTGATCAATAAAATCTAATAATTTTCTGTCACATGGTTTGCATGACTGTAAGAACGCTGGATTGGTTCTTTATATGCCAAAACAAGTTAATATTAGGACTTATGGTTGATGCTCTTTAAAAATTGCAAATTCAGTTCAAAATCTGATGCTACCTCCACCTACAATTGAGGGATTAAGTAGCTTTCTAATGCTTCAAAAGGGGAAAATCAGAGTACATCAGACAAATTTATGGCCTTTAGAAGTTTGCCTCTGGAATCTTCTCCATATCTGTCACCTGTGCATTGGTGATGGATTCGGATTAGATTGAAAATGTATATCCTTCCTGAACACATAGCTCAGGCATACATGACAAATCTGGGGTTTCTCAAACCTGCACTAGGATATTAGTAACAGTTTAATTTATGTCTGAACCCATCTCAAAAAAGATAGAACCAACAACCCAAAATGGAAGTTGGGTCAATTGACAACGTGACAGTTGAATTGGTTTTGGAGTTTTTAGTGTTAGTTTTGCAGCATGTTCTTGGTTTAGAAAGAGTCTTAGGGGGAATCTGGAATGATCTCGAGGAGTGCTGAGTTGCAACAAGGGGAAGGAGAGTTTGCAGAAAGAGCATAGATAACCTTGCATTCTTGGTCATAGGAGGCACAATCCCATTTCGAAGCTAGAGATTTCCTACATTGGGTTTCTCCAGGGTATCTTGCTCTTGTTATGTGATGTTATCTACATTCCCTTCCAAATTATTGTTTCCTTCATGTCTTTCTCCATTTTAAGCATTGAGCTAAATATCATAAGTCCATTCTAAGTACTTTTTCAAATATATTCCTCACTTACAACATCAATTAGAAATAAAAAGTCACTTACAAGTTTAAGCACCAGCATACTTCTTTTGTTACAACATTGAATATATAGATAAGAAGGATCACACATTAGTAGTTACATAAACAGGCGTGAAAAACTGATTTATATAATGGTAGGCATGAATTTGCACATGCATGCAATTGTTAAATTAATGCAAATATGTAGATGGCATCTCATAATCGTAACACAGATTAATGTTCTCATTTCTGTCTAGTGCATGTTAGTTTGATTAGAAAATTGCATAGGAACAACACACAGGAAAATTAGAATCTGTGTAAATAAATTGCACATTAGAATATCCAAATTGATTATCCATTGTTGGGGCTAACAAGGTTTTCCTTGTGAAGTTGCTCGCTAAGATGTATGCTGAAGGTAACTGCTTTGATGCTAATGCTGTCAATGTCATTTTTTTAGCTGTGTAGAAGAGTCTTTCTGGACAAATGATGTTGCAATAAATTTCACAGGTTTTCTGGGCAAATTTCTGTTTAATTTAATCTATCTTTCTTCTTTTGCTTTAAAAAATTGTTTTACTGCAACATATCAATCTCACAGGTCTTGTATTTTTATCAAGTCTCTTTTTTTCCGTAGGAATATGAATATAAATGTCTTATTTTGTATTATTTGTAAGTGTATATATATAGATTTTTTATCATGTAGATTATTTACTTCAGAGAGAAATCATGCCTATATCTAAGCACAAAATGCAGTGCATAATATTCATCATTACTAGTGTATATAATGGGATGCAAGAAAAAAAAGTTTTGACAATGATAAATTCATCCATATTATTTGGTTTTAGAGAGTTTGAATTGCATTAGTTCTTGTTTGTTGTTCCCCTCAACATTGGAGATGGTCTTGAAATCCCAATGTACCAAGTGGGCCTAGGCATTTTTTTCACCCTGCTTTTCATCTGAGAATTTTAACTACATACAGTGGTTACCCCATAGAGGCTTTACATTTTCCATGTTGCTTGGTTTTAGCATTTTTGCCTTAGTTTTTATAATCAAAGAAAGTGGGATTAGAGGTTGAACTTTTTTCTCTATCTTTAGATGATAAATCTTATATGTGAATGTTGAATGATAAACATTGTGGTGGTGATTATTCTTTCACCAAGGATTTTGCACTAATTGATGCTAATGTAAGTAATATGATAGATGCATACTCAATGAAATGAGATTTCTTAATAAATTTTCCATCAGAAACATGGTTGACGTAGTATTTTATAAATGCTTGTTGGCAGTCTCTTTCAATCATACAACCCAAAATTGCTAATGTCCAATGCATATTATCGAGTTGACTTGTACTCTCGTCCCTTAGACAAGGTATGCACTTTAAAACTTGGGTATTCTTGTATGTTTTGTGTTTCAAATCAGAAGGAACAGAATGATGGCTAGGAAATAAGCTATTATAATTTTGTGAGAATTGATAAATAATTGCTACCTTTCTCAGCATTTAAAATCCTTATCTAAAACAGAAAATATTGTAATATGTCAAGTCTTTCAATGATTTTTAATGCGAATGTGTGTAGTTCATACTAATTTCTTGAATTTGACTTTTTAGGTGAGTGTGTTATGAAGGGTAGGAATTAGGATAATTTCTGTGGTAATTTGTGACTACATGTTGTACTCCTTTTGTGCCTTTTTAATCTTTCTATAAAATGGAAGTTCGTCCATTCAAAACATTGATCTGAATGTCTAAATAGAAAAGTGAGTTTAAACTTACAATGCCATTTTCTAGGCATTCTTGAACTCCTTTTGCTTTTGAATACCCTTTTCCTTATCCATAATATTTAGAATAGTCAGAAAGAAAATCCTTTGGATAAACCCTTTTTGTATTCTTTTGTCATTACTGTAATGGTGTAACCACATGGAGTTCCCCATTTAAGCCAGACTTAAAAAAATTTCTTTCTTTGCTGCTTAATATTTGTGAGTGTTATGATCTGTAAATTTTTCTTAGATCTTTGATGTAAGTGTTCTTATAATCCAATATTGCTGAAGGGTCATCTTGGTGTTTGTTCTAGGGAACTTAGAGTTGAGCTTGAGCAGCATCCAAGCTTTGTTAATGAGATATGAAAATAGACATAGATGACCTATTCCTTTACAGTTCTCTAGTGTTCTATTAGACTGAAGGCAGTTATTTCCATCTCATTTGATGAGAGACTTTCTTCCTTACATTTTCAAATAGAAGTACCAATGATATGCAAGCATATCTGTGTGAGGATAAGTTGAAGATCAGTTACTTCCATTGTATTACCTACTAACGATGCCTCCATATTTATCATCAAATAGGTGTAAAGAATACTTTTATTGCATAGATTCTTAAACATGTGGACTTTCCTATATAGTCTTTTTGTTGTCTGGGTACTCTGGCAAAACTGTGTTATTTAAATTGCCCATCATTTCCATCTGTGGCCATTACATTGATTTTTTTGATAATGTGCCTATTATCAGTTGTAGGATTTGCTCACTTCCTTCTCTACTTGAGGCTTCTAACTATTGGAGGCAGCTAAGGCTTGATTGTAATCCAAGGTGTTGGGCACAATATCATGGTTGCTTTTCTATGTCCATGGTAGATTTTTGAGAGTACAGCTTGCAAAGAGGAGGAAAATTTTGAATGTTTAGCTCATCATGAAACTCTATATCATGCTGGTTTGGCCCAAGAAAGGAATGCCCAAACGACATAATACAAATATAGCTTGCTTTCTTTGCTGCCCAAGTCCTATTGGTACCAGATCACCAGTGAATACCAAGAGTCAAGTGGCATAGTAGGCAAAAGCACAACAACAGAATGAAGGGGAGCTTACCCACATTGCTCCATAAGGATAAAGGGGTGGAACTCATCCTCAAGGGAAGAGACACTTCACTATGTTGCAAGGCCAAAAACCATATACATATGGTATCCGGGGGGTTTGTAGCTTCTAGAAAGATGTTTGGTTCAAAAATTGGTTAAGTGCAATAACTCATTATTTTGTCACAGACAAAACTGTCGGATTCAGCATTTTGAAAGTGAGGTTAGGGGATTCTGTGATCGTTGGGGTGTTTCTTTGATTTTACAGCAATCTTGTGGTTGGCAATGACAATCTTTTAATGGATGGGGCGAATCTGTGATTGACAGCGGTGGTGTTGCAAAGCTGGAAAAACAAGCAGAATGATAAACAAAAGGCAACTCTATCTCTTCAATTCTGAGTGGAAGGCTTTTCACATGTAAGGGAAAGTCTGCTAGCACTTTATAAGAACCATTGGTTGCCTGAATTGAGGGAGGAGAACAGTTGAAGGTTGTATCTTCTGGAAGTAGAAGCTGAAGTAATTTTAAACTGCACAAAGAATTATAATTCCTTTGTACTGGTATTTTTTGAGCAATATACTTTGGTAGAGAGCAGTTGCTCCTATGAACTGGGCTTTTTTGGTGTTCCATCCCTCATAGGGGTTTTTCCCAGCTCAAATATTTGTGGTATTTTGCAATTATACTTCATTTTTTTGTGTAGGAACAACACTTCAATATCTCCATTAATCACTGTCATTCAGATTCCAAGAAGAACAATAGTATAAATGTTTTATTCCCTAGTTTCTAACCAGTTTTAAAAGGAAATTATTAATCAATTGGTATTAGAGCCACAAGTCCTTTGGTGCTTGTAGGGGTTTTAAGGTGAGACATAAAGTTTTGTGTGTATAACCCTTGTTTTGTCAAACTCTTCTCAAAGTGTACAGGTTTTAAAAGAGCAGACATGACAGAATCTCAGAAAAAAAAGCTGGAAGACATCCAAGGAAGCTTAGAGAAAGTATCAAGAGAGAACCAGACCCTTTGGTGAGAAGTTCACCATTTGAATGAGAGAGAACTGCAAATTGAGAAGAAGGATCAATTTGACTTATTTGTTGGAATCCTTGAACAATTGTAATGAAGGCTGATAGACTATCAAAGCTCCAATAAAAGAAAGAGGAGTTTTGTGTGTATAACCCTTTTTTTGTCAAACTCTTCTCAAAGTGTGCAGGTTTTAAAAGAGCAGCCATGACAGAATCTCAGAAAATGGTGGAAGACATCCAAGGAAGCTTAGAGAGAAAAGAATCAAGAGAGAACCAAGTTCTTTGGAGAGAAGTTCACCATTTGAGTGAGAGGAATTGAAGAATTACAAATTGAAAAGAAGGATCAATTTGATTTCTTTGTTGAAATCCTTGAACAATTGCAACAATGGCTGATAGAGAAGGATGCACTACTATCGAAGCTCCAATAAAAGAAAGAGGAGTTTTGTGTGTATAACCCTTGTGTTGTCAAACTCTTCTCAAAGTGTGCAGGTTTTAGAAGAGCAGCCATGACAGAATCTAAGAGAAAGAATCTGGAAGGCATCCAAGGAAGCTTAGAGAAAGCATCAAGAGAGAACCAATATCTTTGGAGAGAAGTTCACCATTTGAGTGAGAGGAATTAAAGAATTGCAAATTGAAAAGAAGGACCAATTTGACTCTTTTTTGGAATCCTTGAACAATTGCAATAAGAGCTGATAGAAAAGGATGCACTACCATTAGAGCTTCAATAAAAGAAAGAGGAGTCTACTGTGAAGAGTGGACCATCTGGGCTAGGAACATTTGTTATGTTCCCTAACTATCTTGGGGATGTCTAAATGTACTTGTTTTTCTTGGCTTAAAAAAAGCATTATTAAAATTTTAAAAAGAAAAAACAGGGCATGAGCAGCCCAGATGCCCCCTTTCCACGCACATTCCATGCCCTTTATGAAACCCTAGACCCTCCCCTATATCTAACCCTCTCAACCATTTTCAACTCACAATTGCCACAATAAGTTTGCATTTTGCACTTGCAGCTGTTGACAGTTGTATATTTTGGTATCTATAATCTTAGTGCTATGCCTATTGGTGGACAGATTGTCATTTTGTAGCCTTAAGCCTTATTGTTGTAATGAAAACAATGAAATTTTAATTTTTAATTGCTAATATAATTGAACCAATGAACATTGAATTTCAAATTTAATGCTTTATGTGATAAACATGAATCTTGATTGTCATTTACA